>CACRXK020000545.1:0-76937 GCA_902702795.2 Paramuricea clavata
GGTGCTGTCATTGGTTCTTTTTTGACAATTGACGCGCGAATGGGGCGTGTTATGAAAAGGGGCGTTTTACAAAATACCGGGCCTTGCTTGCAGGCCAACTATCAGTTCCCTTGGGCCTGCAAGCGGGCTAAACGCTAATTTGTATTTTGTGGTTCTACATCGTGTGACGGACACACAATTTTCCATACACACGCATTATAACCACGTTATCTAAAACCCACTTTACTGACTGATATTTCCTAGGATTTTTGAAACTATCACTTTATTATCAACTAACAACTACAACTACATAGTTGCTCATATATATACATAGCAACCGGAAAAGGATATACATTTGTATACATATATATCATTACATCCCTCCTTCTCTAAACTAGAAAGTTCTCTCTACTATAGTAAAGTGTTTTTTTTTTAATTATTGTTTTTTTTAAAGTTTCTCAAGGACAATAATGAATATTCTAAATAACCATTCATACGAAAATAAATATCAACAAAGACTGTACAATAAAGTTATTAGTCAGCTCATAATTATCTAACTAATAGTCACTATAACTTAATTTATCTAACTATAGTCACTAGCTCATGTCCCACAATCTTGATATCTAGTGTTACGCCAATCTAACAACGACAAATATGGATCTCTGCCACTCTCCCTCGCTTTCTTCACCAACCGTTTAGCCGTGCGCACTGCATTCTCTGACTTTCCATTGGACTTCGGATATCCAGGAGAACTGGTGATATGCTCGAACTCAAACTCCCTTGCAAACTCACGAACGGCTTCTGAGTTATATGGTGGTCCGTTATCTGTGATAAGTTGATCAGGAACTCCATATCTTGCAAAAAGTGACTTCAGCTTCGCAATGATCTCGTTGCTGGTCTTGCTTCTAAGTTGATCCAACTCAAAGAAATTGGAAAAATAGTCACTAAAAAGTCACCCCCTTCGTACTCAAAAAGGTCACTGCCAACCTTTTCCCATGGTCGTTCGGGAATCGCGTGACTGATCAGTGGTTCTTTCTGCTGACCTTGTGGATAGGCGTTGCACGTTGGACACCTCAAAATATACTCGGTCAGTTGTTTCGTCATTCCAGGCCAATACACACTGTCTCTTGCACTTCTTAGACACCCCTGAACGCCAATATGACTTGCATGAATTCTTGCTTTTATGTGTGATCGCACTCCATAAGGAATGACTAACCGCTCTCCCTTGAAAATCAAACAATTCTGAATTGACAATTCATCACGGATATTGAAGTGCTCTGCCAAACTTGGTGGTACTTGATCATTCGTCTCCGGCCATCCTTATCTGATAACCGTTTTCAGCTTTTCTAGGTCGTTATCTACCTCTGTAGCTTGTTTGATCATCGTTAACGACTCTTCGGATATTGGAAGGTTACAGACCATATCTATGCTTTCTAGATCTTCCCCAATGCTACTTCCGGTCGACAATACTTCTTAATTCATCATACTTCTGCGGGCTGCAGCTTCCATCCAAATATGCGCGACTCAAGGTATCAGCGAGATACATCTGGGATCCTCTCTTGTATGTCACCTCTAGATGATATTTCCGCAGCCGAAGCATCATGCGTTGCAATCTTTTTGGCGCGCTGAGGAGATTCTTCTTCATAATGCTCTCAATGGGTTTGTGATCGGTTTCAACTTTCACTCGTCGTCCATAAACATACTGTTCGAACTTCTCGGCGCCAAATTCTCAATTTGAGCATACTGTTGTTCGGTATTCGTAAGAGACCGCGACGCGTAGGCAATCGGTTGACCATTTTGCATTAGGAAGGCCCCTAATCCCTTTTCAGAAGCATCGCACTGCAACTCCAAATCTTGATCTGGATCAAAGTATTTCAACAAGGGAGGTGATGACAAAATCTTCTTCACTTCGCTGAAACACTTCGCTTTGACATCTTCTCTCCAGTGGAACGCATTCTGTTCTTTAAGTAACTCTCTTAACGGTGCTGTGACTGAAGACAAATTTGGTGAAAATCTTTGCAAATAATTAACCATTCCAAGGAGGAGTCGCACCGCTTGCTTGTTCGACGGTATCGGCATCTTCCGGATCGCCTCCACCTTTGCTGGATCAGGCCTCAGTCCCTTCGAAGTGATTAAATGACCCATAAAACTCACTTGCTTGCGACGAAACAGCAGCTTCTTTGAATTCAGCTTTATTCCTTTACTTCTGCAGCGCTCAAGCAGACTCACCAACTTGTTATCATGGTCTTGCACTGCTTCTTCATAAGATTCACCAACTCCGCAGACAAGTATGTCATCACAAATTGCTTTAATTCCTTCCAATCCTTCCAGCGCTAAATCTAGATATCGTGGAAACTCTTCTGGAGCTGGAGATATTCCAAACGGCATCCGCTTCCATCTGTAACGGCCCCAAGGCGTTGCGAACGTCGACGTTAGATAGCTACTTTCTTGATCTAATTGTACATGCCAAAATCCATTCTTTGCATCCACCACGGAAAATACTTTGGACTTTGCCAAGTTGGGTAGAAGATCTTCTATATCTGGATGTGGATAATGATTTCGTTTCAATGCCTTGTTCAATGGCTTTGGATCTATGCATAGTCTAACGCTTCCATCTTTCTTTTGAACAGCGACCATGGACGAGATCCAATCCGTTGGTACTTCCACTTTCGTCAAGACATCCAATTTTACTAGTCGATCTAGCTCTTCTTTAATCGGTTTCTTGAGGGCGATTGGTACCTTCCGAACAGGTATTTTAGTGGGTGGAATTTCTTTATTAACTTCGAAATACAGCTTCTCTTTAAATCGGCCTTCACCTGTGAACACGTCTTTGTACACGCTGACGACTTCAGACTCTGTACGGACTTTCGGTTGACTTCGGGCTGTCTTCGTAACTTCGGAATAAATTCGGTCTGACTTCGAAATGACTTCGGACTGCCTTCGGATTGATTTCGGGCTCGCTTCGGAATGACTTCGGACAAACTTCGGATTTCCCTCGTGCTGACTTCGGAACGACTTCGGACTGATTCCGGAATGGCTTCGGACTGACATTACATTCTCGGTGTTCACTGTCATTAGCTCAAACTTCTGGATTGTTTCAAAACCCAGCAACGGTTTATAATCCTGATTCACCACCAAGAATTCAACTGCATGCTTCATCTCATTCCTAGGGTTGATAGTCATCGTCTTTAACTTTCCCAATACGTTCATCTTTGATTTATTAAACATCACCAACGTCGTTTGTGTCTTTTTCAGGTGCATAAGCTTCGGATCGTTGAAAATATCTCGATACAACTGCAACGGTAGAACATTCACGGTTGCTCCGCTATCCAACTGGAACTTCACACTCGTCTCATTTAATACCATATGTGCAAAGATTCTCTTGGGAAACTTGTTTTCTGTGACAGACATAACTGACTTTTCTTTAACTGTTAGAACGTAATCTACGCACTCAGTTTCTTCATCCTCACTCTCAAACAGCTCACCGACCCCATGAATGTTTCCTTTCTCTGAGCCTTGTTTACTTCGACATTGCGACGCAAAATGATTTGTCTTGTTGCACTTTAAGCACTTCTTTCCCCACGCTGGACACTCTTCTTTGATCCGCCGATGGGTTTTGCCACAATATTTGCATTTTAATATACTTGGCTGCTTTTGTTCGGGTTGTTTACGTTCTTGAGTTAATCCCTTCGTTCTGCCTCGTTGATCTCCTTTGTCTTTCTTCCCATCTCTCTTCATGCGAACTGCGTGTATATCTTCGGTTTGCGACAAACTTCTCATCAGATATCAATGCAGTTTCTCAACGTTAAATCTCTTGTACTTGAAGTAACTTCTTTCGAAGGCAATTCTATCGCGTATAAAATCGTCAGTCAATTGTCCGTAATTACACGATTTAGCCAGAGCTCTTAACGCAACGACATACGCTTCGAACGACTCGCTGGGTTCTTGTACTCGTCGGTTAAAATTATATCGCTCGTAGATAACCTTTGTAGCCCCAACATAAAAGGTTTCGAGTTTTTCCAGGACAATATCTATATCTATTTTCTCGTCTTCGTTCGCCCACTCTAGACCTTCGTATGTTTCAAGCGCTTCGACTCCAATGCAAGTGAACAACGTTGCTGTCCTTAGTTCCTTCGACTCTTGTCGTAACCGTGTGGCTATCTCATAATTATTCCACATTCTTCTGAACTTCTTCCAGTTCGAAGCCAAATTCCCTCTCACAATTAATTTAGCCGGCAATGGAATCATATGAATGCCTCGGGCAATTGCTGCTGGCCCTGGTTCTTCGGACGGACTTGTATGTTCTTCAGCCATACTATTCACTCATGAGTTTCGAACAGCGTGAGTTTCGCTTATAACTCCGACATAACTCCTGACACCATGTAACGTCTGCTTTAGACTCTAGTTCTATAACTTTATTATCAACTAACAACTACAACTACATAGTTGCTCATATAGGCTATATACATAGCAACCGGAAACGGATATACATTTTGTATACATATAACCGAAAGTATAGCCTACTGCATGAACATAAGTGGGATTTGTATGCCTCTGGGGAAAAGTTGGAGCGCAAAGTCCCATTAAAATTTAAATAACTACACTTCAATTTGAGTATTTGTTTAAAAATACAGTAAAATCAGACATGTCGATCGAAAGCGCTTGTCATTGATGTATACTAAAACTGTCTGTACCAGTGTGGTTATATAGTACCAATGAGAAAATGCTGTGCTGAGTGGTTATATTACTAGGGGTCCCGATTGCGAATTAATATGAATATTAAAGTCTAATAATATGAATATTAAAGTATTACATATGCAAGAAACGAAATGGTACTTTAATTGGAATAAAATCGGTAAAATTTGGTTTTATAATATAGTCGAAAATGTCAATAATTGTCATGGAGGCGGCTACCTAAGAGAGCATGCTGGCGGGGGATGAGAAATTGATGTGTAACCATACAAAAGTGACCTGCATGGTATATAAATCAACCATCGAAATCAATCAATCCACATTCAAATCAGGCAAACAGTTGCCAAATCAAACAACTATATTAGTCGAATCGAATATCAAATACTGATATGCTCCCAACGTATTTCCCTTTTTCTCTCAGGAATCAGAAAACGCGTTTCTTAATTTCGCTGCAAAAGTGACTTCGCCGGGTTTTAACATTATGTCGTTTTCTTAGCCTTCTCGCAGCCTGAAGTTTCGAATAAATCATTGTTCATATCATTATATTACCATGGTTAGGGAAACCAGCAAACTTCAAAGGTATTATTGAAGAAACAAATATGGAGGTTGAACACGGTTTGAACCCGCACGAATTTTGCTTAAAATAGTGGGTCTTGATTACAATTCGACTGGGCTTTGTAATAATTTATTTAAAGAAAACATGACAGTTAGAAATGGCTCCGTGATGTTTTAACCTAAGGTGAGCATAACGTAATAAGGGTAATGCTCGGTTATACGTTTCTCTGGTTAGTTCGAAGCGATGGTAGGTTAAATAAGTGGTATAGACATATATCTGATATGGTGGCAGATTCACACTAACTAAGTATTCATATTTCATTCGCTAGGTGAATGGCATCACATGTGTAATGATAACGCCTGCTGCGGTTTCGCAGAATTCCAAATTCGTCACATCGTGTAATGGGAAAAGGCATGGGGCTGAAGAAGTTTGGTTTCCTCTAGATCTCGGCCCAAAAATCTTATAGTAAAAGTTCAAATTACACCTTTATTACACCATATATATGCTCCGAGAGACATGTCAGTCTAAATATTTTACGGGATTTTTCGGATTTTCATCCTCGGACTTTTTACGGATTTTTTATGGATTTTTCCAGATTTTTTGCGAATTTTTTTCGTACTTTTTCGGGCTTTATCCCACAGTTTTAGAGCGCAGTGCACTTTTATAGTTAATAGATGATGGCATCTCTCAAAACCACTCTTTGTTCAACTTTTGTGTTTTCTCGGGTAATTAAATGACTTCAATGTACATTTCCCCCGTTTCTTAAAATTAGATTTAAAAAGTCTGGTTTGAACAGGGATGTATCGAGCGCTTTGTGCAAAATGATCAGTTACCAAAGTTTAGACATAAAAAATAAGAAAACTCTTAAGAAGATAAGGCTCTGAATATGCTAAATCTTCCGAATGAGTCAAAGTTTAATTACGCAAAAATTTATGAATAATTCTATGCAAAAAGAGTTATTGAAAAAAATATGGATCATACGCCACGAAAAAGGTCTTTGTATGGTTCAGTTAAGGGACTTTTTATACAATAAATTTATCAACAGTCACTACATTGGTTCATTTCCTTGCATAATACTATTTCTTGCACATCTAAACTGTAATTATTTCTCAAGTTTTTAGGTTGTCACATTCATTAGTTCGCTTTACATTTTCACAGAAAAAGCAAACATCGAAGCCGTTCCTTGTCCCTTCCATTTTAAGTTTTTGACAACCTTCGGAACACGTGACACCACGTTCGCAAGGCAAATTTCCAATTCTGTAAGGTTGACGCATGCAGACATTATTCTGCGCTGTTAAACCCGTGCGGTTATAGTTTGTTTTTTTCAGTAATTTTCACTTTGTCTTTAGGTTTTGTCTTACATATATCACACAGATATTTTTTTACTTATTTGAGATGAAAATAGAAGATATATGTCCAAAATACGAAAAATTGAGAACAGTAGCGCACTGAATTAATCTAACGTTTCTTAAATTTAATATTTGTTGTGAAACTGGAGCTTGATTTTTTGGTGTAAAACAACATCTGTACATCTGCAGTATAGTTTTATTAGATTCAGCAGTAAAAACTACATATGAATTGAGTTGAATGACAGAACTTACGTATGTTTCGGCAAGGACGCCGGAACTGGGGGGGGGCAGGGGGGCAGCTGCCCCTCTTGCCTTGTGCTGGGGGGGCAAGGGGGGCAGAAGTGCCCTTTTAGTTGTAAAATACTACCTGATAAATCACATTTCCAGTGATGCTTTTTATGGCAAAATCATGAGATTCAGGTAATTATAGGCCCAGAGAAAGTTAATTTACAAAAATAAATGTGAATTTGGAAAAGAATGAGGTTACTTTACAAAAATTTTAGAAAATTTTTGGATTTTAGAAAAAAATTTCGGATAAATGGAGAAAATTGCTGATGTCCGTAAAAATTTTTTTACGTCACGAAAAATTTTGGTATGTCCGGAAACATTTTTTGACCCCTAAAATGGTACACTGACCGAAATTTTTTTGGCGACGGGGGGGGGGGCGGGGGGGGGGATTGTGGTCGCCCAAAAAAAATTTAATGTAAAAAAAAATATTTTTAGGTAAATTTCGAACTTTTGATCTATAGAGGTGCCCTTTGGTGTGCATCTGCCCCCCTTTGCCTTTTTATCGTTCCGGCGTCCCTGTGTTTCGGTGACAGTTCAGGTGCGCCTTGAAGACAGTATAAAATATCATTTCAGTCCGCGACGCTGTTGTTGAAAATTGTGAGCATTATAAAATAAACTAATAAACGTAACAACACACTGAAAGATAGGACTGGTTATATGAAAAATGCACTGTTAAAAACTAGTTAATTAACTAGTTTTTAAAAGTACAGTTTTTATACGCACTGTTCGAATTTTGAAAGTTTAGGATTATAATAAAAAACTGGCGTTTTCTTTGCAAATAAAACTCAAAAACATAGTACTTCCCGCGCCTTATTTGAAAATTTGTACCAGGCCAGGAAGATTCCACGCGCGAGGAACGAGATGGCGTCTGATCTATATAAATATGTTTTAAACTGTACTATAACTGTAGGGAGTCATGGTAAGGAACTGTTGAGAAAGGAAAATTCAGTATCCAAGGAATATTATCTGTGCCCGGTCATTCCCCGATTATATTTCAGGGTCATTTAATTTCCCATCATTCTCTGGTCTTTAAATGATCATTCCCCAGTCATTCTCTTCCCATTCCCCTATTCCGCGTTTCCGCAGTGGCAATACGTGGAAATAAAACAGTAAAGGATAGACATAGAACTGTGATGCATGATATATTACAGTAAGGATAATATTATATTCATTGGGCCGCATGAAAAATTATGATAATCGCAAAATCTTCGCAATTAAGGCAGGCATTTTGGGATCGTCGCTGGATGAACAATCTCAAAAACATGGAGAGCATTAGAACAGTCCACATCAAACATGGTCAACCGTTCAAATTAAATAAAACAATCTCCAAAAGCATGGGGATCATTAGAACAATTCCCAGCACTAACATATATAATGGAGAACAGTTCAAATTAATCAAAAGTTTAATCGCAATAATTTGTTTAATTCCTTACACCGCCAGATTAATTAAAACTCTCAGACATGCAGAGGCAATAAAATTTCTGTTAGCAAGCAAATATTCCATTTTTTGCAAGGATAGAAGACTGAATTCTACTACAAATAGATACATGCAGGTAACATAAAAATCATACATAATTCATGCATGTTAATTGTTTATTATATTTTTTAAAACTGCTGAGGCGTAGATAAATAAAATTAATTGTATACGTACTAGGATATATATACGAGCATCATATAATGTAGAGAGATGTGAAGTCTAATTCCGCTTTGCTGGAAAGTCGCGAGCTTTGTTAGTCATGTCATTTGGTCATGGTGAGAAAAAACGTTCAAAGGTGTAAGTGAGAATTTTCTGTTCAAACAAAATATTATTACAGTTGAGTTTATGTCTTAACCACAGGTTGCTTGTGATAAAATCTATAAACAAATACATGTATATGTGTCTAAAATTATTTGCTATACCACAGGCACAGTTCAAATTATATTTAATTTGATGGTCTTTGTGGCCATATTAATGAGGTCGTATTTATCAAGATTGACGCTGATTCAGTTAATTTTATTCAGTAATTAAGAATTGTCATATGATATTATTTTTACATGTAATGGTTCTTTGATCTCTGATTTTGTATGTACCTCCATCTTTATGCAAAACATAAAACATGAATGATAAGTCATACGACAATCTTGACTTCTTCGAAAATATATTGATTAGAAAATTAGTAGTATAGAAATGCGGGTTCCAGCGCATTTTTGATCCGCTTTCTAAACCGGTTCGATAAATGTCGATTAATTAATGACGTCATTAATTCCGGTTCGCTCCGTCTCTCTAACGCATTTCTTTTCCGAAATTCAATTATGACGTCATCAATCACGTGATCATTTTCCAAAGGGTTCAACGATGACGTCATCACAGCTTCTAAAACTATTTTTTTAATTTTTCCGGGAGAGTCGGTAGTGTCCTATTGCTAAAGTGTGTATTCCGTCGGATAGTATAACACGCTTATCGTCGTTTGCCGAAAGTGCCGTCTTGTTTATTCTTTCCGTCGTTATTTCGTGTTGCCGGCTCCGGAATGTATTCATTGTTCTATATTGTTTTGCTCCTGAGAATAGGCAATTTTTATAATCCTCGAATACTATTTCATTTTTGACTACGCACTTTTTCACACCTTTACATTTCTTTTCCTCTTTTCCTTTACCCCTTTTGTGGGCGTGCAGTTTACTACGGAGTCCAACGAATTCTGAAATTTGTTCTCCTCCACATTCGTCTTTCATCATCCCTACAACTTTTTTATTTTTTCCAACCGGTATTCCGCTACTGTGGTCTTTGTCGTAGTTGCTTGTATCAAACCATTTTTCAACATCCGGTGTGATATCCTTGTAAAAGTCTTCTGTTTTAATTTCATAACACAGACTGTCTGTGTCTGTGAAGAGTAAGTTTGCATTATTACCGTATTTTGGTTTGATGTAGTTATAGTGGAAGTTATACATGAGTGTTTTGCTTAGATCTAAGATGCTCATTCCTAGGTATATAGGTTTTACAAGTTTGACAGTGGTTTTTTCCATATGAACAGCAATTAAATTTTCTGTGAAAATGTTTACACCTTTGAAGTGTGGCTTTTTCGCGAGCTTGTTTAACTGTTCCTCGGCGGTTACTAGCTTAACGTTTACGTCTTTCCAAATACCGAGTTGTTCATTAATTTGAAAAAGTTCTTTTCAAAATCTGTTGTACCTTTTGTTCTAAGATTTGTGTTGAGTTGTATATATTTTGCTAGCCATGGACTTTCTTCAAACTTTACCCCACGATGTACTTTTGTTAGTTTTAGCCCTAATTCTAGATATAGTTCCAGGTTCCTATAATGCAGTACATAGTTTTTCTTATCGTTTAAGTTCGGGATTAGTTTCTTGACTTTATTTACTTCTATGCTTTCCGGCGCGAGCGGATATTCGTTGTGGTTGTCATGTAGATTTTCCGGGTATTCCAGATCCACTTCCAGTATGCATGGAATGTTTTCCCAGTTGCTCAGTTCAGTTTCTGTCATCCATTTGAAGTTTCCAACTGGCAATGGTTGACTCATTGCCCATCCATATAAGTTATTAGCGTCCAAGTATGGTATGTATATGTTATCCTTTTTTGGATCATAATTTTTCATATACTTGTTATTCGCCTTTGCATATCTTTTCATTATCGTGCTGACCCCACCTCGTATTCCTTTCTCTATCATGAGATACATGTTTGGGTCGTGAATAAGTTCTAATTCTATTTTTGTGATTTTTAGCGCCGCATCCCAAGCGAGTCCTGGCGCTGTGTAATGATGTAATGGATCTAATCCGTAATTTTCCGTACATATTTTTCTGAATCTACACATAACATCTGTGAGCAACAGTACGTCTGTTTTGAGATACAGATCGTGGTAGTCACGCATCGTTTTACAGTCGAACGTCTTCCAGACTTTTTGTGCATGTTCATAGTCCTCGTTGCTTATATCTGTGTTATTTAACCTACTGTAAAATTCTTTCTTACTGGGTAGCTTATCATACTGCAATTTGTCATAGCCTGTCATGAACTCATATGGAAACACCCCTTTTCTCTTCAGTAGCTCTATTCCTGAGTGTTTCATTTGACTTTCCAATGTTCTGAAGTCATCCTCGCCGAGCGTGTTGGCGAGGGAATCAAGTGACGCAAGTGTGAACTTGTATAAGTCTATGAACCGCATTTCCAGATATAATGTCTTTTCTCCATCGGGTAATATGATGATTTCCATAGGGATTTCCTTACTGAACGATATATACTTTTCATCTGTTTTCGGAATGCAATTAATATCACCCTCACTAAGTCCTAGACTTTTTACAAACAAGTGTGCATCATAACTTTCCAGATTGTGAAAAAGTATTGGCACGAATTTTGGTGTCCTCATTCGGAGGTTACATTTGTCGCATGCGGCTCCTCGGTATTTGCCAGTGATATGGCAGTGATCTCTATACTTGATTACTTTTTCTTCCTCACCATTCCACTCATTTATCCTATCGGTTCCGAATTGTATGTTACATGCATAACAGTTGTTGGATTCAGTATAGTTCTTTTCATCCTCTTCCGTCATGCTTATTGGCGTTACTTTTTTAAGAATTTCATACACTAGTTTCAGATCCTCCTCCAATGAGTCAACGAACACTTTTCCGATATCCTCATCCTTATTTTGTGCCGTGTACGTTACAAATTTTGTTTTGTAAACGTTCTCATCCATACATTTTATCGTGTATGAGAATCCGCTTGGTCTGTGCTTTTGATATTGAATTGTGAATGACGTTTTTGGATCACCTTCTACATGATCCATTGGTTCCAGAAAACATTCGAAATCTGCGTTTACCATGAATGGTACTTCGTGTAACCGTTCGAAATTCCTGAAGAATGTTGTGCTGCCTTTGGATAGATAGTAATGGTGCTGTAGTTCATGATTTTTACATAGTGCTGTGTGTTCAGCCAGGAGTATTTCCGTTCCGAATGCATTTATACATCCTAAGCAGATGAATTTCCGTCGTTTACCCTTGCTAAGTTGTGATGCTATGAGACGACGTAGATCTTTAATTACACAGTAGTGATTGTCATCGTGTAGATATAGATTTACTGTTTCCGTTGGATTTCTTGCTCTCCGAGTTTTAACGTATATAATTTTTTCGTTTCCTCATCGTATCCGAATACGTTAATGTTTATATTATTTTTTTCTTCCCATTTGTGAATATCTTTAACTTTCGTTGGGAACTCTATGTCTTCCCAATTATATTTTTCAACCTGTAATTTTAAGATTTTTGTGACTCTACATGCGTCACGTTTTACGGGATTCAGAGCTCTAGTGACTGCCCATTTAAAACACTGGTTGTCCTCGTTTTTCATATTAATGATGGCATTCTTTCCCTTTAGAGGTTCTGGGAGCGGTGTTGTATATCCCTTCCCTTTCAACGGTTCATACTTTGTGACAGACACTTCTAACTTTTCCACTTTGTGTAATCTCCAATTACTACCATTCTTTTGGAATTTCGCGAGACTTTCTAACACTTTTTCACGCATTTTTTCATACTCTCCGCTGATGTTAACTGTGATTGCGTGAGTATTACTTCTTCCGTGGGATGTTGTGTATGTTTTCTGTTTGGTTTTTGAGTCTTCTTTTACGAGTTCGCAGGTTAATACCAGATATACTTTCTTTGCACCTTCAACATCGTTGACGATCTTTTCCACTTCAGATCTTGCGCTGTTTAAGAAGACCCAAGGATCTTTGAACTCATCACCGGGTATCATCCATTTAGCAGTATTCTTTTTGATAGCACTAGAGACTAATGTTGATTTTACCGTTGGTTGCTTACCGTATAGACTTAAAACCTTGTTTTTAAATATTCTGTACGCGTCGGTGACTTTCCTTTTTATATCTTTCGGCACGTCCTTGACTAGCCACTCACCCCATTCGCGCCATGTGTATGTTCTTGTCGCTGCTGGTGGAGGTGATGGTGGTTCGTACCTGGTCGGTGTTAGGGCTGGTGGTAATCCAATGGGAATATCCATATCTAATAAAGGACTTGACCTATTCGGATTCATTTATTTATTGTATATGTGTGGCATTCGTATAAGACGTTTCAATGTCCATATATGGAAGTTTATATACCTGGGGGATTCCCCTTTTCCAAATCTTTTAGATTTGGAAAAAAGTGATGAATCCTGATCGGACGCGTGGTCTTATTTATACGGATAAATGTTTTCTATAAGACGTTTTCATTTTCCTATAATATTTTTGTAATTATGAATCCAGACCCCAGACCTAGTATTCCGATCGTGATCTGTTGGTATTCTTCCATTTCGCTTGATGGTTTATAATAGTCATGAATTGTTGGCTCTTTGTCCAGAATTAATTCCTCCTGCGCTTTTCGCAGGGAGTCAAGAGCGCGGTTTGTCACTTCCATATCCGATTTGGCATCAGCTAGTTCCTGCCTGAGTATTGCAATTCTGTTCTTTTTTTCCACTTGACTTTCATACCATTTTTCCTTAGCTTTAGCTAATTTTTCCAACGCTTTGTTATGTCTTTTCATTTCATCTTTGTATCCACTGTGGTTTAATTTGCTGAACAGGAATCCAGCTCCTGCAAATGCAACCGCGTTGAATAATCCTCCGACTACAACACTTGTCATTTCCTTTATTTAAATGGATCATCTGGTAATAGTTTTTTGAACTGTAGGTAGTGGACTCCAACCGCACCAGCTCCAAGGGCTACGGCTAGTTTTAAAATTCCTTTCGGAGTACTAGGTACTTCGAGACTGTCACCTGCAAATTTTTTGCTTACCACAGACGCAGCGACTGCTCCGAGTGTAATAAGTTCGGCGTCGAAGGCTTCGTTCATAAAGGCTTTTCTATCTCCCATTGTTTATTATATGGTATTTATTTTTTCTTTTTGTATTCATTGTACAGGAAGTAGGTTAATGCCAGTGCTAAAATCCAAAGATTTTTCGCTAGGAATGCAATACCCTTTGCTCCCCATCCTAAAACCTTAGCGATGAGGTTTAGTACGGATGCTAGTACGGGTCCGACCTTTCCGGCTAGGTTTGCCACTGCTTTTGCGAACTTGCTCGTTGCTCTCGCCCCCTTTTTTGTTGCACTTCTAGCTCCCATAACAACCGTGGTGATGATACCCGCCACAGATATTGCTACGGCTGATATTCCGGCTATATTTTCCTTTGCCCATTTCTTAAATCTTTCGAACCTCGTAAGATCGTTCACTCCCACCTCCTCTTCCACGATGGATAGGGCTTTTGGTCCTTTTGGTCGTTCGTTTGATCTTAACCTTATCTCATCCGCTTTCAGTTCTGCCATGTCTGCCATTGCTTCGTACAGGAGAGCCTTTTGTTCACGTCCTGCAGTCCGTTCAGTTTCAGCTAGTTCTTTCCAATGATTTTTTTCTACTTCAAGATACTCAATCTTTTGCTTACCCGAGTTTCCTTTTACGTTTAGGATACCTCTCAGTTCCCTTAGTTCATTCTCCGTTATGATTGTACTATTACCGATGGCTTCGCTCTGGTTAGACAGTTCATCATCCATTCTTTCGATGATATTTCCCAGTACGTTATCCACAAGTTCCTGAGGAGTATCTAAATTCTGTCGTTCGAGTTGTTCCTCTACCATGGCTGCAGGTGTTCTTGAATGCTCTATTCTAGCTTTCCTGATCAGTTCCTTGTATTCATTGACGACGGATTCCTTGTTCTTATCCGCGGAGTATATCATTTTACCATTCTTTGAGATAATGATCTTGACATCTTTGAATGTAGCACCGTTAATTTTTGTTCCGGCCTTATTTACGGTTAGCTTCATTTTGTCAAAGATGATGGTGGAAGATGGACCGTCTCCCTTATTGATATTTACTCCTAGTTTCCTTTTGAGGAAATCCTTTTTATCCAACGTATAGGCCCGTTTCATTACTCCGGCATCCCGTCTGATGTTTGGTGTGGAACCGCTTGGTCTCGGTCCATCAACGTCCGGATTAAATCCGATGGGAATTAATATACTTTCGTCCCGTCTCCCATCATCATTGTCAATGAAACTTGTTTCTTCCTCCATCGTTTCAACTTCTTCAACTTCGCGCTCGTTGGTGCGGTTTGTTTCTTCTAGCTCAATGTCAGCCATTCATTCTATATCCTTAATATTTCCTTCGGGAATCCAGGAATTGTGTTTACTATCGTATCCTAACCACTTGACCAGTACCATACCCTTCCTTTTTCTCAGAATTTTCTCTATCCTATACACATCGTCCTTCTTGTTCACAGCAGACAGTTCCTCTTCATAAAACTTTCCGATGATTGGTTCTCCGTCATGACTTTCTATTTCGTACATGTTAGGATCTCCTCTGAATACTTTTACAACTTTGAATATCTCTTCCGTAAAGTTTGCTTCGTATCCCTTGGTAAAGATATTTTTATACTTTGTTATTCGGACCGTGTCGTCAACCCTAAACTTAGGTAATGGAAATTCTCCTAATCCATAACCGTATAGCGTGGTCCATACCTGATCCTTGTTCGACTTGTTTACGTCAGCGGGTCTCATTAGTATACTGCTGTGTTTGGTACGATTGTAGTTATTCGTGAGCTCGTCTATGGTGTTGAACCAGTCGTAAGTCCCCCTGCTGTAGAAATACTTCCACATCATTGTTCTGTCAGAGTTTGTGGAAAAATAGCGGACGTTGTGTTTCCAAATGTTCTCTGAAATTTATGTTTCCTAACGATAGGCTTATACCTTGTCTAGGTATCTTGAGTCTTTAACCAGTCCTTCACCGTTTTTCGACTAACGTCCAGTCCCTCCTCCTTTGCCTTCCGATAGAGCTTCTCTGCGGATTAATAGCCGGTACCTGGATTGTAGTAGATATCTCTTAACCCTTGCTCGGTAACAAAGTGTCTGTCTTCCATTTTTTTTATTTATGTGATGTAAAATTCTAAGAGTACAGACATATCAACCTTATCACCAATGTTTGTATTAAGGCTGAAGGAAAATCTGTTATGAGAACCATTATTAACATAAACCCTACTTTCAATATCCTTGAAAAATGTTGTTGTTCCGTTCAGATGCTGATCAGATGGTATGGGTAACGTGCTCACCGTAAAACTTCCTTTACCGTTTACGTCAAAATTTAGGGATGTATTAACAACATCACAGTTGATAGTAACGTATTTAAGACCGTGATTAATATCTATAGGATAGGGAGATCTCTCCCACACTCCGGGGGTTAGGATCTCCGTTTCTGGAAATCCAATTAGTGGAGCAAATTCATTTAAATGTAGGTCTGTCCCGGTTGCTGGATATATCCTACAGGTATTGTTGTGGGTGTTGCGTCCTACTTTTATTCCATCTATCTTCAGTTTTTTCTTTATTGCATCAAAGGTCCAGTAGCCATCTTCGAAGGTAATCTTCTTTTGCCCATAGGTAATATTATCATTAACATTCAAACGTATGTTTTTATAAGCCCAGTAGATGGATGCATTCTTTAGGATTAATTCTGACTCTGCGTTCGTCGTAATACACTTGTCTGGGAAAAACTCTGTAGTTCCATCTTCGATAAACACTGTTAACTTCTTCATTTTTTATTATATGAATTAAATAAAATGAGTACCAGTGGAGACATATTCCGTGACTATTACGGACAGAACTATGAAAAAGTAAAGGTGGCAGCACCCATTGAAAGACGGAAGATGAAGGAAGATTTTAGGAAAAAATATCCGGGTGCGGAAATGTCCAAATTTGAATTTCAGGTTACATTTGCAAAGGACGGAACCCTAGAATCCAAGGACATATTCTTTAAGGTTACCGACCTGGAAAGTTACGACATCACATCCAGCACATTCAGGGAAAATAAAAAGTGGACGTGGTATCTTTACCAATGGGAGAGAATATGGGGTAATTATGTGTCCGTTCAAACCTTTAAACATAACAGGGATCCACTTCCATACAAAATAAATAGGTTTGAAATTTACGTTTGCGACTGCACCAACACCTCTCACAGCAGCTTTGTATCCAACTTCGCCGATCTTAGCACAAAGTGGACTGGTACCGCAAAGGATATCACCAGGGTAAAGTTCAATTATATAAACGATCCTTATTTTGCATCGATACTGGCTGCTTACATTATCACGTATAAGTGTGGAATAAGTACGGAACATCTGCTGGAAAGCAAAGGAACCTCAAAGATAATCACAAGTATTGCTAGGTATCACCTATACTACCACATGCGTAGGTTCCTCAGAAATCCAAGCAAAATGACAAAGTATGTAACGAAGGATATGCTAAAATCTCTGCAGAGAAACATACCCACACAAAAAACGTGGGTTAACAAGTTCCACCGGGGACAGACGGAAATAGGTCTCTGGCATAGCAGACTTCCAGATAAAAGTAGGGTTAGAAACTACAGGTATACATACTACCATACCGGTGGTGTATCAGGAATTAGCTATCAGGAAGTAGACAAGGTCACTAACAACAGCGATACGGATTACACCCAGTTCATAGCTAAGAAATCAGACGGGTTGACACCCCTAGGATTAAAGTTACTTCAACAATCTATCGAAAGTTATGTCTATTGCGTATTAGGTGCGCAAGCACAAACACGTTGGTCCATCGTTGGTAAGGGGGCGAAGTCACTGCAAACTCAGGACGTATTTCACAAACTTTTCAAAGACACCGTTGCGCAAGACGATGTATCGGTATCCATCTCCAACATGAGGAAAGCAATAAAGGATACTAACGCTGTACTTAACATGGCAATATCACCCGGATTAATATTAATACCATCCAGTATGATTATACTCAAGGAAAAAATAGCAGGATACAACAATACACTGACACTAGCAACAAATGACATGAGGTTTGGTAGTAATACGGACGTTAACTACTCAAAGCCCAAGGAGATAAAGAAAAGTCTGGATACAAAAACCCAAAGCCCTATACCACGCAAAGATCAGAACCTCATACCACATCCTAACACGGTAAGCATACTACCGAAAGCATCAAACAATCTGATTTACCTTCTCGGCACTATGTTCGTCGGTGGGGTTATCACTTCGAGATGGATTTTCTTTTCGTATTAATAAAAGAAATGAGTAGCGACAGAATCAGAGTTAAGGAAAATTTAAAAAGGGACAAGACCGTCAACGTCGATATAAAACTCAGTAAAGGTGGGCTGAATCTCGGTTACGTTAAATCCAAGACAACCAACATCAAGTACGTTACGTCGTGTAAGGAAGGCAAAGCGGGACCGTCAACAAAAACTGTGAAGGGAGAAAAACCAAAGTCAGCGAAAAGTAAAAAGAAGAATATATAAAATGGGATGTTTACACGCAAAACCTGAGACTACAAATGAAGCGAAGTACGACAAAAACCATCGGAAAAGGAAAATGTTCAGTTTCGGAATTGGTATAGAACGCGGTGATCTCACTATCAACGCTCACACCCAAATTGGATACGTTAGTACAACGGTAAAAATGTATGATAAAACAAATGATCGGAACCCAAGTACTCCGTAGACTAATATGGATGAGTCTGGTGTGCTGCCTACTCATCCCAATAACGGTTGAAATTCTCCTCATCATCATCACTCTTAAATTACTATTCCAATTTTAATGTTAAGTAAGCATTAAAATTTTACACGGCGTCTTTTTTTTTCTTTTACCAGTCCCCCACGCCACAGAACTATATACCGCTGGGCGTTAGGTATACATCACTGCCTACAGGGACGATGACTGGTCAATGTATTCCCAGCCCAGTGTTCGGAATACTTTTTTACACCGGTTGTGTAAAGCTTTGCTTACCGGAATATTAAGAAGCTTCTCGTTTAACTTTATGTTATACCTTTTACATATCTGGTAAGTTAGAATATTGAGGTTAGGAAGTCTCTTTCTTTCAGGTTTTTCTATCCTATAAACTTTACGAATGTTTTCTGCTATCAAACGTCTTTCATGTGCTGATAGATCGGAATATGTTATTTTCCTCCTGGTACAGAATAATTCGAACCTACCATCAATGTTCATTTCCCGACTTCTCGTCATCATACTGTCCCTACGATCGTAACCGTAATCAGGATTGCGGACCCTACCAACAACTAATCCACACGACCAATACGTTCGAAACCCATCTGCGAAGACGAGATGGTGTCTGTGTCCCTCAGAGCAGAAATGCTTGTTCGGAAACTTCACAGGTTCCTCTAAAGCAAGAAGATCTAGATACTCCTTTTCCGCCTGTCTTAAGAGAGTCAGCCAATTTGAGGGAGGCGGCTCCAACTGACGAATCTCTTCCGATACTGTCATAGGAAAGTCCATACCTTTTATTATATGGAAAATTATTTCTTTAAGTTGGTTCCGAAATTATCCTAAGTTGATTTTCTGAAACTATTTAAGGTTATGTTGCAACCAGCTCTGACTAGAATTTAACTAGACTTTAACTAGATGCTAAACCTAGTCAAGGTTATGCTGAAATCTAGTCAAGGTTATGCTGCAACTAGCTCTGACTAGAATTTGACTAAAATTTGACTAGATTTAACTAGAAATTCTAAAAAAAAGCAAGTATATTAAATAAAGCATGAATGAACCAACAATAACAAGGGCGGAAAAGACCCAGAAACCGAAGGATCCGAGAAGGGTAGAATCGGGTAAAAGACTTGCTGCAATATCTAGGGAAGCAAAAGCAAGGAAGGCTGAAGAAAGACGTAACGCCGAAAATAACCTCGATCAAGGTGATTCGGTAAATACGCTAATTTACGCTGGAGTCACAGCAGCTGCGCTAGAAGGAATCTACTACATATACTGTAGGGTCAGACCTACGGACAAACCCGACCACACAACAGAACCGCAAGTACAGGATGAGCCGAACCGTAGGCAGAGCGAACCCAAACCAAAGTTTGAAAAATTTAATAATTAATATACTATAATAAAAGGAATGGAAAAGAGAAGTCAAGAACTTACGCCCGGTTTCAAAAGGGCTCTAACCTCCAACGTTGTAGGAAACAGGGTATGTAACTATGTTACATTCACCCCGAACGAATCCAACCCCGGAAACGACATCCGGATTGTAGTTCCAAAACTAGAACCGAACACCTGTATCTTTCCGGATTCATTCCGCCTATCGTACGAGTTCAAGAACGAAAACACCAAATCCTGTTTCATGAATAACCTCGGTAAACTTCTATGCGAGCGGCTCATGATAAGAGTGGGTGGTGAAATAGTCTACGACAATAACGGTGAAAGTCTCATCGAAATCTATAAGGACCTCTGGAAGATGGATACGAAAAGAGCAAACATGATAGAATACGGAATTATGAATGAAAACACAAGAAAGCTATTGTCGAAGGACGACAGTGCCAATCAGACCGCAAAAACGGAAGGTGTCTACGACCTGGTGATGGCAAAAGTATATAAGGAGCAAAAAATGAAACTTGGAAAAATTCTCAACGATCACGGTCCCTACGCACCGTATGACATGAAGAGCAGATTCGAGTACACAATAACCCTTCCAAAAGCTGACAAGATTATGATTGCACAGGCAAACGAGAAGGTGGAAGGATATACATTGAAGAACATACACCTGGAATACGAAACCATCGAGAACGAAGAACTAGCCGAACGGGTAAACGAGGGATACGAGACCGGTAGATCTCTGTCCTACGAACATGCAACACTGTTGAAGACAACCGTATGGGCAAAAGATGCTACAAGGTTTAACGAGAGTATAGACGTCCCAAGGGAGAGCATGAGAGCTCTCGTTCTGCTTTTCAGAAAAAGAACGGTAACCGACAGCGAGGAATACGTCTACCCAAACATTGAAAAGGTAAAGGTTACGATAGAGGGGAAACCGAATGCTGTATACAGTCAAGGTCTAAGATATGAAAACTTTTACGACGAGGCGAAAAGACTGTTCGGAATACCCAACAACACCTGTAATGACGACCTAAGCGTCAGGAAATTCTACAGGGACAAGTTCGCACTGGTGGTTGATCTAAGAGCTGTTGATGACAGTCACACTGTTGGAAGTGGAAAAAAGATTCTTGGTGACAATCCAGGAATTCTTCTGGAGATTACATCCGATGCGATGACCGAAGACATCCTCTGCAACATCTTTGTGCTATCCGATGGACTCATAAACATCAGTGAAAAGACCCTTCAAGGTATTAATTATTAAATAAAAGATGGAACCGCTGAAAACACCATTCAACATAATCATTCTTGGAATGACCGGATGTGGAAAAACCTATCACCTACTGGAAATGTTGGAGAACGACTACAAAAACCACTTCGAGTACATATTTCTAATATGTCCCACCTATAAATGGAATAGAACGTATCAGGATTGGAAATACAATAAGGATAAGGACTTTATAGTCATGCCCTGCAAACAAGATGATGTAAATCAATGCTTAGAATACATTTCACAGTTTGCAGAAGGAACAAACAGCCTTATCGTTCTTGACGATTGTGCTAGTAGTTAATCTGTCAAGAATCGTACGGGAGAGTTGGTTAATTTGGGGTGTAGTGCGCGGCATATGGGAATATCGACCATTGTCATTACCCAACAGCTGACTTCTATTGCGAAACCCTATAGAGAACAAATATCCAAACTTGTAACCTTCTACAACCCGAGCGCAAAAGATACGAACGTCATAATGGGTGACTACCTTGCAAACACGGAAAAAGAAGAAAGGAAGGAAATTATTAATACGCTAAAAAACAATGACTACGCCAGACTGGAAATACTATTACGCCGACCCTATACACACAAAACAATTATTCCGCATATTAAATAAAGGAATGGAAAACATATTCGAATCTGTAGAACCTGAGACGACTGAAACATCTGTTTCAAGCGATCTAAGGGAAAATCTACTGAAGCTGTCCGATGCGGGTGAAATCAAGTACACCTCAAAATATATTAAAAAGGCATCTGAAAAGACGTTGGAAAACATATACAAAGACTATGAAAGACAACAGCTGGAAAACACAAACAACCAACTGACTGACGTTATCATCACCAAGTTCTCCGAACTCATGGAAGCGCTGGATGCTGTCAAGGATTCCGAAGGAATGAAAAAAGAACTGGAGGAAAATGATCTGCTTAGAAAAGATATAAAAAACCTTGTCAGTTATGTAACACCATACATCCCACTCATCGGAATACTAAGTGGTGGAATCACTGTCGGAAAGCACGTGATCAGCTTGAAGGTAAGCTGTCCGGAAAAAGGGGAAAATGCTGATGCTTCTTAAATTTTAATGTTCTTACAGACATTAAAATTGGTTCTGCTGGCATTCCCGTATCCGACTAATCCCGTCGCTGTAAAAGTCTCTTCCTCGGTACTTTAGGCTTTTCCTCCAATATATTTGCCCCATACAGCTTCACCTGGATGGAGGTTATACTGCTGGACACATAGATGCTTTCGATCCTGACGATCGCGTCAAGGTGAAACCTCTTATCTTGATACTTTCTGTGGTCCACGGGTTCGTCTCCTTTCGGGGGATAGATCTCCGTTTCGTCAACAATCTTTACGTATAGGGTCGGAGTGCTACCCTTCCGGTAAAGACATTTCATGACGTTTTCACCCGGCTTACCAACATGATCGGCAGACTCCTTTTCCACCAGTTCCAGGACTGACACAAACTCCTCCTTGTTCCTCAGGGCTAGGGAGATGGAATAGTTTTCCTTATCGGACTTGCTGTTCCTGCTCACTCCATAGGACAAGCAGTCCTCGAGTTTCAATAAAAGTGGACCCTGATCCTGTGCCGTTAATTTAATCTTCTTGGACCCGTATCTGTTTCCGACGGCATCTTCGAAAGCGAACGAGTCTTTGGTAAAGTATGAAACTTTGGTAATGGACATCCTTTCTTTATTATATACATTTTTTTTTTCGATTCAAATCCATTAAAATAAATTATCTAAAATACCTAAGGTTGTGTTTCATATGTTTACACCAAAAATCTTTGGTAACACCCTTCCGACTAGCCCAGATCATACAAACCGAACAACGTTTCTGATACGGTTCCGCCTTCGGCTTCTGGTTGTACACCCTCTCCTTAGTGTAATGTTCGAACATATTCTCTCTTCCCATTGTTTATTATACATGAGGTTCTCTATAAGACACTTCGTCCTCGAAAAAACCCCCCGGCACTTTCGGCAAACGACGATAAGCGTGTTATACTATCCGACGGAATACACACTTTAGCAATAGGACACTACCGACTCTCCCGGAAAAATTAAAAAAATAGTTTTAGCTGTGATGACGTGATCGTTGAACCCTTTGGAAAATGATCACGTGATTGATGACGTCATAATTGAATTTCGGAAAAGAAATGCGTTAGAGGGACGGAGCGAACCTGAATTAATGACGTCATTAATTAATCAACATTTATCGAACCGGTTTGAACCGGTTTAGAAAGCGGATCAAAAATGCGCTTGAACCCGCATTTCTATACTACTAAAATTTAATACATGCATGTTTAAGAAATGGCTATTTGTCACGGCCGATGGATAATCCAAATAAATGCTGATTTCCACTAGCTGTTGCGTTTTTCGTATAGGCTACGTACGTACACGCACGTAAAACTTTGAATCCTTCTATTTTTCAAATATTTTGCAAATAAGTTAACAAATGCATACTAAAACTTGCGGAACACTAAATTCTGTTGCTTTTATTTATTTGGTTATTTCATAAGTAACATTTAAACGGATTTAAAGTTTACGTGCGTATACGCGTACCTATATGAAAAACGCAAAAGTGGAAATCAGCCTTAATTTAACAAATATGCATGTATACACTTCTTATATATACCTACTGACCAGGAACGGTTGCGAAAAATACAGCACTATATATAGGTCCTCTAGCTGGCAAGAATCGAGCCTGTGCCGACCCTGAGATTCCGGTGCAGCGCTCTAACCAACTATTTGTTATGGTGAAAGTATTCACAATAATAACGGGCTACTAAATATTCTCGTATATGGAAAGCCGAGATTTCCGCTATAAACGTAAATAAATTTAATCGAAAAATCTGGTTACACCGGATCCGAAAAGGTAATAATTAATTAAACGGCAAGAAAATATAAAATCCTTTGTCCTGCTAGGCATGTATTTTAATTATGACCTCTTCCCTAGTTCTTATAAACTTCACTTTCTTTACTTAGATATGGTAGAAAATTTTTTCGTTAACTGGCGGAATGAACTGCTTCATTTTAACATATATCGTGTTATCAGGTTTGTGACGCTACACGTATTTAGGCTATATATGTGCTAAATTGCCTTAGGTCGGTTACGAAATAAACAAGCAGAAACTCGACGTGGAAAGGGACCCTAGGAAATAATATTTATTTATTTATTTATTTACTTTGCCATCACTGACTTATACATTCATTGGCTGGGAAACCACAACAGCTATTGCCAATTACAGCGGCCCCAATAATATAATACCTGAGTGGTCAATTAAACCACACTTTGGTGAGATAAAATATCCAGGAAGATTTAACCAGGAATATGAAGTTAACCCAAATACTGTAGTTAACCAGGATATTTTAACTATAGGGTGTTTTTCAAGTGTAATATACTGGTAACGATTCATAACCTGATTGTGTTTATTCAGCTTTATTTCCTCAGGCTATTACCTCCACGATGCCACTTTTCTATTACATGCCAATAGACATTTGGAAAGGGCGTTGTGAAAACCCGGAATGCCGGAATATCACGGAATATGGCGGAATATCACGGAATATGGCGGAATATCACGGAATATGGCGGAATAACACGGAATATCACGATAGTTTCCCGGAATATACCGGAACATCACAACATATTCCGATGGTAGCCTTGCGACTGTTTATAAACATGGACGTCTGACAACATATTTTATTAGAAAAGTGATGGATCTTTCCCATTTTGACGGTAAGTAACAAACAATAACTCTATACTGGAAGTTTTATATGTTGTTTATATCATTATTACGTGTGTTCACCAAAAAAATTAAATCAAGATGATTAATTCCTCCTGAGTTACAGCGTCTTGAAAAATAAAAGTGCTGACGTCAGCATTATTTCGAACGCCTTCAGTACTGTGTTATAAAGGCCCGTTTACACTTGCAATTTTTGCTGCGATTTCTACTGCAATTTCCTCCTAATGCATGTGAACAAGTAGATGAGTTACGAATGTTCGGAGTATATGTAGTCTCTTCTGAACATTCATAACTTATCCACTCGTTCAAATGCATCAGAAGAAGAAAATTGCACCTAAAATCGCAGTAAAAATTGCAAGTGTGAAGGTTCTTACCTGATTAAATTAAACAACTGGCTCAAAGTTGCCTTTATTTTAGCATTTGATTTTTGGATAAATGTAGCCTCCTCCGCAGGCATCTCTTTAGTTATTTTAGGTAAGTACCACGAGATGCCTGCGGAGGAGGCTAGGATAAATGCTTGGTGGTATAAAATGTTCAATTTTAACTAAATTTTATTTATAACACAGTTCTGAAGGCGTCCGAAAATAATGCTGACGTCAGTACTTTTGTTTTTCAAGACGCTGTAAATCAGGAGGAATTAATCATTGATTCAAAAATTTGGTGAAAACTCGTAATAATGATATAAACAACATATAAAACTTCCAGTATAGAGTTATTGTTTGTTACTTACCGTCAAAATGAGAAAGATCCATCATTTTGTAATAAAATATGTTGTCAGACGTCCATGTTTATAAACAGTCGCATGGCTACTGCATGGCTACCATCGGAAAATATTGTGATGTTCCGGTATATTCCGGGAAAATGTCGTGATATTC
Organism: Paramuricea clavata; assembly: GCA_902702795.2. Lineage (NCBI taxonomy): Eukaryota > Metazoa > Cnidaria > Anthozoa > Malacalcyonacea > Plexauridae > Paramuricea > Paramuricea clavata. The sequence goes on from CACRXK020000545.1 coordinate 25,611, forward strand.
CGTGATATTCCGCCATATTCCGTGATATTCCGCCATATTCCGTGATATTCCGGCATTCCGGGTTTTCACAACGCCCCATTTGGAAACCACAAAATGCATGTTTTAAAATACAAGCTTGCCCCGTAATTGTAAAGGTCAATGTCAATCGGTCATAGGTCAATGTCAAGCTTATATTTGTAACAATTATTTATGAAACATTACGACATACGAGTCCACGTACGAAACAGAAGTGACAGATTACTGCAAAAATAGTCATATCGCAGTGTAGTTTGACTTGACGAAATCTTAAATCTTGTTACTTTAGGTTACATCTCAGGGAACCAAGCTGGATCCGTACCTGGTTATGTAACGATTGGATGCTGGAAAGATCAACTAAATTTTACTCATGATGACTTATCACATCTTTTATCCCTACAGTTTTCTAATAAAGGAACCTTCCAATCAAGATTTAAACAACCTACCCAATTGATACAGAAATGTTCAAAGTTTGTGACAGATTTTGGATATTCAGTGTTTTTAATGAACTATAATGATAGAGGGAAGAAGGTTTCTTGTATAACGGGTGCACATGCTAGTCATTTGTACACGAATTATCAATCATCAATGATTCAAAACTGTGATATCATTCGGGATAGAACAGATAATGCTTATGTATATAGTGTGATTGGTGAGCAACACTCCATGATTATGCTTTGGCGTACGTGACTGCACTTTGGGCGCCGTTCGGTAAAAGCAGGGGATTTTACTGTTTAATGCACTTTTGTCCCAGTTGCCTCGTTTCCATATTTGTCTATTTTAGTATGGCGGGCAGACATGGTGGTTACTGTATCCGCGTGTTTCGTGCAGGAAAATGTTTCTCCTGGATCTTAAGCCCAATGACAAACCAACCCTTATATACGAAACACGATGGAACAAACAACTGGAAACGAGGCAATTGGGGCAAGAGGGCAAGTTAGAGTACAGTCTAATGGTTAGAGTCTCCTGAGCAAGGACAACTGAGTTGGTATAGGGATAAAACGCTGAAACTGAAATGGGGATAAAACGCTGAAATGGGGATAAAACGCTGAAATGGGGATAAAACGATGAAATGGGGATAAAACGCTGAAATGGGGGATGGTCCGATGAAATGAATACATTGCCCGTCAAATCGTATATTGTTTACACTGTTTTTATTCGATCTATAAATTGAATTACAACTATAAATTACTTCTAATTCTACACTATACATACTCTAATACACAAATATGAACTTACTTCTTGGCGGTTTAACACATTTTAATCTACATTTGCTTCGTATGTTTTCCTAAGCACACGCCTTGTCCTCATGTTGTTTTCGACTCGTGAAACATGCAAACTGTCAATCATATCCACTGTCTATTATTAACTAATGAACTTAGAGATTAATATTACTTATTTTATCTAACGTCAACAAAATATCAATACACTCTCCGCCCCGATGAGAATGTAGTTCTCATGCTACTAAATAGCATAGCTAGTTATAGTTCTCTTTGTAACCTTCTTCTGTATAAATAACAGCAATTCTACTTACAGGTCTCTCATATTCTCCAGAACATGTCTTCACTCTGATGTTTCGAACCTTACTGTCTTTACCAGGAAACACGTTTATAACTTTGCCAATTGTCCAGCTTCCTCGCACTGCATTCGAGTTTTCAATCACTACAACATCGTCGACACGAACGTTTCTTCTATCTGCATTCCACTTTTTACGGGGAACTAACGCTGGAAAAACATCTCTTTGCCAATGTTTCCAAAAATCATCTACTATTCTCTGAACAAACTCAACACGTTTACGTGGATCTCGAGTCTCCTTGAATGGTCCTTGTGGTACTTTCGACGACGCACGTCCAAGCAGAATATCATTAGGACAAATATACGAACCTTCGTTTGGATCAGTTGTAACGCGGCCAATTGGTCGTTGGTTTACCAGGTTTGCGATCTCTAATAAACAGGTGTAAAGTTCAAACGGTTTTAGCTTCTGTTCTCCAACTGCCTTCTTTAGTGCTCATTTACAACTTTTAACCATGGACTCTGCACAACCATTCTGGTGTGGTGCTGTAGGTGTAACAAATTGCCATTTAATTCCTTTTTCTGCTGCAAACTCCCTTAACTTCTCTTTATCCCATCCTGCGATCATCTCCCTTAATTCTCTTTCAGCCCCTACTAACTGTGTCCCATTGTCACTTGGAATCAACGCTGGTCTTCCACGAATTGCAAAAAATCGACGCAAGACTTGTATAAATTCCATAGCTGAATAGTCAACTGCTAGTTCTAAGTGAACAGCTCTTGTGTTCAAACAAGTAAATACGACACCGTAATGCTTCGTACTTTTGTTTCGTCCAACCTTGACGTGATAAGGACCAAAATAATCACACGCGCTATTAGTATATGATACAAGACGAATTCCAGGAAGGTCAGCCATTTTCTGGGTTTCACACTTTGCTTGCATTTTCTTGCAGAACACGCATTCGTACTTGACTGATTTAGCAAGGTTATGGGCTCTGAGTATCCAATATTTTCGTCGAATCTTTGCTACAGTGGCGGCTACTCCAGAGTGTCCATATTGGTGGGCTTGACGAGTAATCAGTTTAGATATCCAGTGATCCCTAGACAATAACACTGGATGTCTGGTATCGTAAGTCGCAATGGTTTTATCAACTGTACCTCCAACTCTGATAACATCTTTCGAGTCGGTAATCGGATCCAGCTTTTGCAATTGTCCCTTCGCAAGACTGTTTTGCAGGTTTTTCTGGTTTTGCTTTATCCAATAGGTTTCTGACTCTTCTAGCTCTTGTACGGACAAACAACTACTTCTTTGGTTATCTGGGTTTTCTGCTTTTCTTTTTTTCACACGAGCTTTCAAATTCCAGTAGAATCTGAAGACATACGCTGTTACTCGCACCAGTCGTCTCCAGTTCGAAAATCTCGTACAATCGATAGGGGAAGCCATAGTTTCCTTCACTGTACACACTTTCTGACTCTTTCGAATTTCCTGTTCAACTTCACCGTTCTCAACAGTTGATGAATCCGCTGGCCATTCATGTTCAGGTAATCGAAGAAATTCTGGACCTCGTTGCCATCTCTTTGTCAGACTTTGCACAGGAATCCCACGAGACACCTCGTCGGCAACATTGTATTCTCCAGGTAAGTGTCTCCACGTAGTTGGGTCGGAATTACTTTGAATCTCGCTCACTCGAATTGAAACGTTTCAGCGTTTTATCCCCATTTCAGCGTTTTATCTGCATTTCAGTGTTTTATCCCCATTTCAGTGTTTTATCCCCATTTCAGCGTTTTATCCCCATTTCAGTTTCCGCTTTCAGTTTCCGCGATTCGGTTACAGCGTTTTATCCCTACCCCAACTGAGTGCCAAAGTTGAAGTGTTTGACTGGTTGTTACAGATCCTAGCCGCCGCTTTGCCTCCCAAGGTACACCAGAACCAGAAGATTTTTCAATTCAAGATCAATTCGCAGATTCTGATAATGTATATTCGAGTGTTGTCATATGTTCGCTCGCTTAAATTGTCTGCAGAGAAAATCAACCAATGCTCTACATTTCAAGTCCGCGCAATTTTATCAAGGCCGAGACGAGTATTAATAAGTCTGTGATACAAGAATTAAAATAATACATAAACTTTGACACTTGGAGGGGGTTGTTTAAAGCTGGATTAGCGCTAACCTGTGGTTACAATTTAACCCGCTGTTTTAGTTTATGTATTTCTGCACGTCTGTTTATTTCAAAACTTCAGAGAAGACAACTCCTACTGATCCAGATAAGATTTCTAACGAAATATTTCCAAATTTATAAACAAGCTGTTGGGAAGTTTGCTTTGAATTTTAAGTAAACCTAGGGTTAACCTAATCGGCTTTTGAACAACCGGCCCCTGGCCTATATAATAAATGATCGTTTATATGCTTATACTTAATTATGCATATTATAGATACCTAAATTACCTGTACCATGAATCACTCATTATGTTTATATTTGTATAATCAGGTGCACTTTCAGATGAACTTAACAGCGATGAGTTATCCAACACAGGTGAACAACTCCTAGAATCTTCAAAAGATATCAATAACGATAAGATGGCTGAAAATCTCGCAAAGGAATATTACCTTGAAAATTCATCACCAGGTAACTTAAACACCAATCCACCTGTCGACTACTCTGTACAAAACCAAGAAAAATATTTTCCTGATAATTTTGATATGCTGCGAGAAGGGAGCATCTACCGTGCCAATAATCCAATATCAAATCAATTTCATCGACCCAGTTATACGTATGCACCAACACAGCAAGCTGGTTATGGAAACGTCCCACCTCAAGTAGGGAGTAGCCCAGCAGCAACCTCGAATGAAAACATGCAAACGAGTATAACTCTGAATGATCTGGTTAAGTCTTGGTTAATAAATACGGGTAAATCATGGAAACCTGAAACAATTGGCGAGGAAATTGATGAACTCAATTTGTTTGACGGTAAATTATTTTGATATTTCGCATTGCTACCCTGTAAAATAACCCATAAATTGATTGTATGAGATTTATTTTGAAAAGTTGTAAGTTGCGAAATAGTTGCGGAAGTTTTTCATAAAAAACTTGCTCAAGTGAACGTCATTCCGAAATAGTATTATTCATCCTTTACACGCATTAAACAACGTTAACTTGATTATTCTGTTTACCTCAATGTTCCTGGTCTTCACGTGTAGACGATCTAATCGCCAATAGACGATAAAGCCTGGATTGTTTTACGTGCTATATCAATCACCGTATAACGGTAATATTATACAAAAATATTAAAAATGCATTTTTTTTGCAGTTTTGTACTGCGGTTATATAGCTTTTGTGAAATTAAGGGTTGATTCATGTTGAATTTACTAAATGCTATCAGTGGTAATAGGAAACACTATTGTAGTATGGATATAAAAAGCAAGGCATATTTGTATAAACTGCGCTGAGTGGTTATCCCCTAGCCGACGGTACTAATTCCCCCGGCTATTTACACCCGAGGAAACGAAAGCATTAGCGAAGTCTAAAGTTCACCAATGATCGCCGGCGTGGCTCACTGTGCGTGGGTGGTCATCCTCACTGATCTCAAAAATATGGCGGACTGTCATGAATAGCGAACACTGTGATTGGTCCAATTTAAAGTTTGCATTATCACGACTGCATGACGACAGTGAAATAGCAAACATTTCTTGATTTGATGATTGATAAATTTCTTGCAAATTTATTTCATTCTTGCTCGCATTTTCGCAAGATTTTGTAAATTTCAAGAAAGAAAGGGCGAAAGAACCGGCTAAAAGAAGGGAGCCGACGTTAACGAAGGTATGTTTGTTTTAAATATTGATTTTATAATTGCTTAAAAACCCGACGGCCTTTACGTATATGAAACAACTAAAAGACAGCATATAATTTCAGTGTATATTTAATATTGATTCCCTTTTTTATTATATTGAATTTTTTAAATAAATAAAAAAGAAAGCAAAGTTATTTGCATGTGAGAATTTGAAATCATTTTATTGCAAACTCAAAGTTTATCGATAAAGTCATTTAATTAAAGGCAGTTTAGTTTTATAAAGAACTCTTTAAAGCGTTTTGCGAAGCGTTTGTTGTTGAATTTTACTTTAAATTGAAGCTTATATTACGTATAATATCATACCTAACATATATATGTTGGTAAATTGATAATTTTGTAATTAAAAGTGATATTTTTAGGCGATTTTTCATTTGTAAGAATATTCTTAAAAAATTATAAAAACTACTTTAGATACTTCATGTTCGGAAAATACAATGGTGTTGTCAGCAAGGCGAGGGTTTCTCCACGCATGTATTTTCTAGTAATACTACCTGAAATAAACAAGCAGAAACTTGACGTTTCGAGCCCTTGACGAAGGGCTTTCGCTCGAAACGTCGAGTTTCTGCTTTTTTATTTCAGGTAGTAATACAACCACTCAGCACAGCAATTTCACATTGTTACTACCCACACTGACTGGTACAGACAGTTTTAGTATATGTGTATATGTACTATACAATGTTCGTTATCGTATCGATTCTCATTATATATATATATATATATATATATATATATATATATATATATATATATATATATATATATATATATATATATATATATATATATATATATCTATTTCAGTCAAGACTTAATTTTTTAACTGAACATAAATTTAGACAAGCGAATGTACTTATTTTTTTATGGACGGGCTTTATTATAGATATTGCTCCTGATCAACCGTCTTCTGAAAATATATTACGAAATCCAAGTTTTGAACAAAGTATCGTACCGAACTCTCTAAATGGTTGGCTATGTAAAGGTGGATTGCTTACTCAATACTCTTCAGACCATTATGGTAAAGGATTATATAGCGGTAGATGCAGCAACCGTGTGGCTGATTGGGCTGGACCAGGTCAATACATTGGTATGTTGAATGATAAATGTTGTAACGTAACAAAACAGAAAATACAGTAGAACCTCGCTAACTCGAACTCCCAAGGAAAGTTGCAGTTCGATTTCGTTATTATGAGTTAACGGGGTTGGTGTTGGATTTCGTTTATCATAGTGTTAAATAAGATATAGTGACGTTTTATTGTTTGTCACAATTGTGAGCCATTACAGTGCATTCTGTAAAGAATTTACAAACTTTATACTACTGTTACCTAAAGATAAAGAGCAAAGCCCAGCAAATAACTTTAAAACCAAACATAATAAAAGTAAAAATTTAATTAGCTAACGTTTCGTTGTTTACAATACAACATCTTCAGAGCAATCTAAATGAATTTACAGGGTATGGTATATATATTTACAAAATAATGGTTTACTATAGGCTAACAAAAACGGTTACAAAATTTGAAAGAACAAATGAATAGAAAGAAAGGAAAACAACTTATCAGTAACAAGTTAATAAGTAAAGATAAGTCAAGTGCATGGTTAGTATAGTTAAGGTTAATATTACATAACTAAAATAACTCAAGAGGGGTAGATATTTGTATGTTGGCCAAACACGCCGACACATTCACACACGTATCTCAGAGCATATGGGAGTCTCGACTTTGACTGGAAAAGAACGCTCTATCTCAACCATGTCTGGTATACTCGCTCACAAACACATGCACAAACACCCAGTCTCCGCTTCCGATTTCAAAATTCTATCATCAGGCACTTCTGAGTGGGATCTTCTTATCCGTGAAAGCCTATTAATTTCTCAAATTAACCCTGTCATTAATGCTAATATTAGATCTACCCCTCTTGAGTTATTTTAGTTATGTAATATTAACCTTAACTATACTAACCATGCACTTAACATTAATCTTTACTTATTAACTTGTTACTGATAAGTTGTTTTCCTTTCTTTCTATTCATTTGTTCTTTCAAATTTTGTAACCGTTTTTGTAATAGTAAACCATTATTTTGTAAATATATATACCATACCCTGTAAATTCATTTAGATTGCTCTGAAGATGTTGTATTGTAAACAACGAAACGTTAGCTAATTAAATTTTTACTTTTATTATGTTTGGTTTTAAAGTTATTTGCTGGGCTTTGCTCTTTATCTTTAAACTAAGATTTCCGCCTGGTGTATCAATTGCTACTGTTACCTAAGCTAAACAGTGTTTAACAGTACAGTGTCTATACCAACAGTATATATATATGAGCTAGTATATTGATCAGCAATGATTGACGCAAATTGTTGAACCTTTTGCTTGTATTTAACAATTATTCGCCGAAGTCGAGGTGATTATCGGGGAATTTCGCCGAGACGAAGTCGAGGTGAATATTCCCCGATAATCACCGAGCCTGAGGCGAATAATTGTTTTAGTATTTTGCACAAGTCTTTTGTGTTTTTGGGATTGAATATATATTTTAATTTCGCTTATTTCTTTATCAGTAACTTTCACAAAACAGCTAGCCGCCATTTTGAAAATTTCGGTTTTGTTATATTCACCTGTAGGTGAATAATTATAACGGCTTAATACGTCAAATTTGACCAATCAACTTGTAGGATTTGTTATGTTCACTTGTGCAAAAATATACTAAATATAGTTATATACCGATTAATTTATTGTTGTCTGAATACGATAAACGACATTAGTATTTTTGCACAAGTGAACATAACAAATCCTACACGTTGATTGGTCAAATTTGACAAGCTGTTATATTCACCTACAGGTGAATATAACAAAACAGAAATTTTCAAAATGGCGGCTACCTGTTTTGTGGAAGTTTACTGACAAAGAAATAAGCGAAATTAAAATAAATTCAGTCCCAAAAAACACAAAAGCTTGTGTAAAAATACTAAAACAATTATTCGCCTCATGCAGGCTCGGTGATTATCGGGGAATATTCACCTCGACTTCGTCTCGGCGAATATTCCCCGATAATCACCTCGCCTTCGGCGAATAATTGTTAAATATTATTAAAATACCAGGTTATGATATTGTAAGACGAGACCGAGTTCGAAATTGTGGCGGTGTAGTAATCTATATAATAAGTATCATTAGACATAAAAATCATATCGAAATCATCCCAGACAACTTAGAATCTATATTTGTCTCGAAATTCAAAAACCTCAGTCAAAACCAATCTTAATTGTTACATGGTATCGCCCACCAAATTCTGTTAATATAGCACTATTAAACGACTTCGAAACGTTTACTGCGAAAACTAGATGATACAAATATTGATCTTATCTTCACTGGCGACCTAAATTGCGATATGATGGCCAAAATTTGCAAGTCCGACTAGAAAATAACGCCAACATCTAAAACATTAATTGACATAATAATGGCTAAAGCTATAGCGATACCAAAATGATAGACTCTGGAGTGATACATTTAGGACTAAGCGATTTTAGTATAAACCTACTAGTAGGCTATCACATATCGTGCCTTCTGATTGGCTACGCTACTAGTAGGCTATTAGTGATAGCCTTCTAATAGAAAATTCAAAATGGCGGAAAATTCGTGTTTTGCACTTTTGCCGAAGTGTCTGATGATTTTTTGGACGACTTGTTGAACAATTCTGTACTAAAAACCCCCGAAAAAAGCAACAAAAATATAGAATGGCAATTTTTATGGGTAAGAAAATAGACAAAATAACATACACTCAATGAAATTTTAAAATTAAAACTGAATTTTGACATTTTGTAAAACATTTCACGCGAACAAAAACTAAAATATTTGTTTACCTTTAATGGTTTTATATTTTTTTTGTGTATTTTTGTATTGTGTTTGCAGCCTATTTGTAAATTAATGTTAAAGTTTATACTAAAACAATTAGACAACTCGGCCTCGTTGTCTATGAGCAAATAGTCAACTCGGCTTCGCCTCGTTGACTATTCGCTCAAAGACAACTCGGCCTCGTTGTCTAATTGTTAAATAGTTTAGCGTACATTTGTCGCAAAGTAGGAATACCAAGGACTGAACCGAAAATTGTGGAAATAAGGCAGTTTAAGGCTATGATTCCTCTGCATTTTAATACGACTTAAAAATGGCATTTCAAGGACACTATACAACCTCTATAATTATGCCGACCCAAATCATGAGTGGGGTATGGAAAACTATTTTCCTTGATATTGCAAAATATGCATGCTCCACTTCGGATTCGTAAAGTCAAGAGTACATGAGCACTGTTATAAAAAACCTTATTTAAATAATTTATTTACTCCTCTAATTACCACGAAGCTTATATATAAATGTTGTAGAAATGAACTTAACAAAGGAATCAAAGCAACTATACGGTTTAATTTTACAACATGAAACTACAAAACAGTAAAACTAGGAAAGAAGGTTGGAATACATTAAATAATCTGCTTAACAGGAAAATTAGGAAATCCAAACCCACAGTTGTTAATGAACTTAGTGTCGACCATGGAAAAAATGTAACGCAAGATAAAGGAGTATATAGTAGACGAGTTTAAAAATAAATTCTTCACTTCTATCGGTCTCAAATTAGCAAATAACATTGCTGACAATGGCAGTAGTCCTGATCCTTTGTCATATATAAATCATGTCACAAATGTATTTCACTTTCATAGCATATCAAGTTATGATCTGAAAGGAGAAATACAAAATATGCAAATTGAAAATCTACAGGCCTAGATAACATCTCAACTAAGCTAATAAAGCAGGCAGGCGATACAATAACTGAATCACTTCTAGAAGTGTTTAGCCTATCTCTTAGGAAAGAAATATTTCCAGATGATTGGAAATTTGCCAAAGTAACTCCAATATATAACACTAGTCAGAATCCGATATCAGTTATTTCGAATATCGCCAAATATTTCAGAAATTAGTCGGTAGACAATTAAATACCTTCTTGGTAATAACAATATAATACACTTTTTCGATAATTACTTCACAACTACACTGTTTTCAACTTAGGACCACCTTAAATGGTAAGGATTTCAAGTTTTTTTCTCCTGGGCTATTCACAGAGAAGCAGAACATCCTTCTTCAACACATGCGCGAAAAAATTTTGGATTTTGATCAATAAATATGTAAATAAGCATTAACACGAAAACAAGACTCCAGGTCATGATCTAGAGCCTCTTTTTCGTATGAATGTTTATTTCCACATTTATTGGTCAAAATAAAGAATTCTTTTCATATGCATGTGTTGAAGAAAGATCACATGGACAGTCAGCGGTTTTAATTGTGGGCGCAGAAACTGTTCCTACGTGCGCGCGTGACATATGCGCGACTTCAAATCTACTATAAACAAACTTTATAAATACATTCGACAATGTCTTTTTACAAAGAGTTAAATATAAATTTGATCCAGGGGTAGATGATTATATAAGTGAAAGACTGTAGGAATGAATTTCTTAAAACTATAACGAAGATAATACAACATTCTAAACTTTAGAAGACCAAACAAATTTGAATATATTTGCATTTCCCGCAATTTCTTTTGTTTTGAAGCCTTTTACCTCGCAGTTGTTAGTCAGCGGCTGCACCTTATAATGATTATAAAATGGCGAAGCAATAAGGCATTTTCTGCGTTGTATTTGGCAACATTTTGAGGTTTTTTCTGCCCTAAACCATTCGCAATGGCAGGAATTTCAGGTTTTATTTTGCCTCAAAACAGACAATTTCAAAGTGTTGGGGCCGCTTAGCCAAAATCTCTGGTGTTTTAAAACTTATACGCAATGGCAGATCGAACATCGTACAAGAAATGTAGACGTGTGGAAGTTGTCGGCAAACGTTTTCGACAGCGCTATAGCGGATTAAATGTGAGCGAGTAGGGAGGATTTGCTGAATTTAATAGAAGCTTATATTATGTGGAATTGTTTTGAATCGAGTTTACTCGGGCCGGCTAATGGCAAATCGTGAGACGTCAAAACCCTCGAGAGCTATATTTTCAGGTATGTAATACTATTTGTAGACGTGTGGAACATGCAAATCATTCTATATTTCATTGTGCACATCGATTTTATATTGTCTGTAATATCCGCCATCTTAGTTTCGTAAAATAAGTTCGTTGTGCGCATAAGAAATTAAATTAGCCGCCATTTTGTCCGTGATTTCTGACCATGTGTTCTGCTTCTCTGTGAATAGCCCATGAGAAAAAACTTGAAATCCTTACTATTTAAGGTGATCCTAAGTTGAAAACGGTGTAGTTGTGACGTAATTATCTCGAAAGGGTATATTGTAAAAAATAAATCAAGTTCACGTCAAAATCACTCAACCGAAACCTCGTTACTACAATCTACTGAAATGTGGTTGAAATCAGTGGACCAGGGTCAAATTAATGGGGTTATATTCTTAGACTTGAAAAAAGCGTTTAATTGGTACGATTGATCATCAGATTATAATTTATTGGTAAAACTACAAGCTTATGGGATACGCGGCCATACCGCGTTCAAATGGTTTCAATTATCATATTTGGATCAAAGAAAGCATGTTAAATACTCTAAATCTGATATTGAAACAATTCGTTGTGGCGTACCTTACGGTTCAAATCTTGGACCTCTATCAATTTCAGTGTAAACAATAGGCCCTATCAAATTCTCGAGGAGAAATACTAAATACTTTGTTCATATTTTGCAACAATTGCCGAGCATGCGTAGAACTCACGTTGGAAATTCAACGTGAATCAATTCGATTTCTCCAGAGCTATGCCCACCATTAACCTGCGAACGGGCATGCTTGGGGAACGAGATTGTTGTAGGCCTAGATATGTACGCTATACTAATTGTGTATAACGCACTAGTTATGCCTCTTGTTCAATTACTGGGCCCGGTTGTACGAAAGGCGTTTAGCTTAAACGGCGTTTAGTCGCTATCCGGCGTTTAAATTTCCTATCCAGCATTTAGTTAAACGACGGATGAAACGACGTTGTACGAAGCCCGTTTAGTACCGCGTTTAACTAACTGCAGGATAAGCTTATCGTAACTGCAGAAAACCTTTTTTTCTGCATAACTCAGTTGTGCGCGGTAAGGCGGGAAAAAACAAAAATGGAGAGCCGCAAACAGCAAGAAAGCCAAATTTTTCTTCGGCCGAGTGCACCTTAATCTTGCAATTGGCCGAAGAAAATTTGGAACTAATACGTCGGCCATTACAAACAGAAAGAAAAACGTTTGTTGGGACAGCATTTGCGAAAAAGTAAATGATTTAGGGTTGCAAAAAGGACCACGTCCAACGTAAGAGAAAAATGGCGAGCTATGAGAAATGAAGCGCGCAAAGAAATAACCAAAGGTAGATAAGCGTTAGGAAAGACCGGGGGAGGAAGGGCACCAGCGCCGCCTAGAGCAACGAGTCAAATGATAATCGAGCTTTTTGGGGACGACTCTGGCATTTCAGGGATTCAAGGTGGAATTGAGTCTGGTAAGTGTTCTCTTTGTCATGCGCATTTATTTAAAACATCTCAAAAGTGTTTAAATATGACCGACAAATTTTAGCAAATAGACTTACGAATCTTTGGAAATATACTTTGCATGTAAAAAGATGTTTTGAAAGTGGTTAAAATTGGCTTCCTGGAAATAGTTACAACCGAGTTGTATATAGTTGGATAAGTATATTTACGACATGAAAACTATTCATTATTCAGTTAATATATTTCAACCTTGTTATATTTCAACCTTGCTTTAAATTTCTTGCTTAAAAATCTTATATATTTTGTAGAAAGTAGTGCTGCTGAGCCAGAATATGCAATGATGCATGCATTAAGTCCAAATTTGGAATTGCCTAAAATGCATCAATATTCTCCACAATCCCCCGATTTAGTTATATCTCCTCCACTAAGACCACTATCACCAATATCGCCTCAACTACCACTGATACCTTCCCAACTACCACAGCATTACACCCTGATGCATCCTATTTTTTATTTGCTTTGTCTTAAGGCCTGTTTACATTTGCAATTTTTGTTACGATTTTCTTCTTTTGATGGATGTGAACGAGTGAAGAGTTATGAGTCTTATGAATGTTGAGATGAGGGTACATATACTCAGAACATTCGTACTCATCTACTCGTTCACATGCATCAGAAAACGAAAATTGCACCTAAAATCGCAGTAAGAATTGCAAGTGTAAACAAGCCTTTACACCAGACAATTTTACCTCTCAAGGGGAAATAGCTGGTGTTCAATTCCATTTAAATGAAGATGCAAAGAATAGAAAGTGATGCTTTGTTTTGTAAACATTTGTTTGAATATTTGAACTTGACTTAATATCATACTGTTATTTTATAATTGTACATATAAATTATTTAAATTTCTTGGAGGTCAATAATTATGTAAATATAATGTGTGTACTGTACAGTGTACCGGTACAGAAATCAATTGATGTTATGAAATAAGTTCAAATAGTTAACAAAGCAATTAATTTAACAAATGCAAATGTCTATATATAATATCATTTTAGTTAATTTACTCGATTCTGATTGGTTAAAACCGTGCCGATTAAACATTAATCGCACAGGTGTGCCGATTAAAGATCAATCTGCAAAATGTCAACTTGAAAATAAACAACTTTAGTTGAAAATGTACATTTTCTGAGCTCTTATTTTACAATGAGCTCTTATTTATGCTTTCATAACAAAGAAAAAGAAGACATAAAGGTTATTCACAGTTTTTACAGGTATGAATTGAAAATTAATAAATCCGGAAAGTGCTCTCAAAATTGACCACATGCAGAGGCGCCGTATACTGACTGTGCTCGCTTGAATACATAAAATATAATGTTTCTTATCATTGATTGCTCGTGTAAAATTGACTATAAAATGATATTTAATTCCCATCTTAATCGCATTCACATTTAATTTAATAATAATAAGCCCTATTCCTTCCTACTTCCGGCACGCCCACATCCCGCCTTTGTTGTATTAACAACAAAACAACTAAGCAAATTGAGCATGCGTAAAAGTCTAGTGTTATTGAAAGTTTTAATACAAACACTGCAATATATGGGAAAAGTAAAATAGTTTATGCGGTATACCTTTGTGGTCACAGAGTCCTTGCACATTTACGCTGTGATATCGTTTGCGATTCACGAAATCCCACTCGTTGTCTGTTGGAGCAATGATTCTGATATGAGAAGCATCGATGACACCGATTGCACAAGGGAAATTTGCGATTTCATATTGACCTTGCTTTATTGAATCTCACTCTTCTTGTGTCTTACAAACTGGTCATGCTTTCGAGAAAGAGCGACCGTTATTCGCCGGATAATTCTACAGACAGTGGACTTGTCTAAGCCAGCAACCGTGACCTCGGTACTTGCTGAAAGCTTCCGGATGCCAAAAATCTTAGTGTGATGAGCAAGTGTTTTGTTACAGAAGCTGGCTGGCTGCGGTTTGTTGCTGGACTTATTTCATCTTCAACTAGACGCGTTATGTGCCTATATAGTGTGCCTACTGAAGCGATACCGTTGGTGTAACTTGTTGTCACTGTAGTGCAGTAGTACATCAATACAGTACGCCATCTATTTCACTTCTAAAAACTCTATCGGCTCGTCTATTTACTCTCGGAAGATTGAACAAATGAATGCCAAGTAATCTGTGCAACGCCATTTTGTAAAAAAGGTTTACAACGAAAACGACTATTTATTCGCCGGATAGCAACTTAAACGGTCTCATGAGACCGTTTAAGGTTACAGAACACTTTTGAGTGTTAATTTTGCCTAAATTTTTTTTATTGGTTTCAATGAAAGCAATAGGCTAGTTCTACTATAATTATGTCTATATGACCAAGTTTGAACGAAAAATGTTGAAAACTCACGAAGTTATTTAGTAAGATACATTTCGCTGCAATAAGAAAAACATTGAAAATGTAATATTCAAATTCAATTTTCTCCCGAAAAATTTTTATGGTAATTACTGATTTTCAAACGAGTTGTGCTCCTGCGGGTTTTAACCAATTTTTCTCAAATTTTCACAGGAGATAGCTAAATACGTCAGTTTCAAAATAGTGTTCGGCTTTTTTAAAATTTTGTATATTTTAAAAATAAAGAGCAATTCACTCAAAGAAATCGTCAAAGAAATCGCCATATCAGCGGAATGACGAAATAAACAAAAATATTTTACTGCATAAAAATGATATTTTCATAAATAGAACTTAAATCCAGCAGGAGCACAACTCAAAAGCGTAAAGGTACCGCGATTTAAGATTTTCCTGAATAATTCTTACATAACGTTTGGCCTGTCCGTCTACGGTTCTTCTCCAGCCGAACTCAATACTCTACAACGGTTTTTTGACAGATGTTTTAAGCGAAAGTATATATCAGAACCTGTAAATATTAGATATCTTTTAGAAATACAAGACAGAAATATTTTTAAGGCTTCTGTAAATCAGAAGAGTGCCATAGTCGACTTGATACCAAGAAAAAATCCACAAGCTACTCTTTGAGGACAGAGTTTAGTCAGTATCCAAGAGTGAACACGGAACGTTTTAAATTGTCGTTTGCAAATAGATTAATTTTTAACTATAACCTATTCATATGATGTAAACTTTACTAATGTATTCTTAATATATACTTGTAACATAAGATATGTATTTTTATCTTTTGATCTATTAAAAAGACTTTTGAATTGAATTGAATTGAATTATTTTATTGTTTGCTAATTTTACAACTTTACCATATTTTGCATGCACTGGAGAACATTTGGTGAAAATTTGATGAAAATCGGACTGATATTGAGCGCGCAGTAGCGATTTTCCGCAAAACGCCAAAAAGGGTGTCCTGTAACCTTAACTTTATCCACTGGATAGCCGAAATTTAATCGGTGGATAGCGCTAAACGGGCTTTGTACAACGCGATTTCTGGAGCGTTTAAATTTTACCAGGGGCCGGTTGTACGAAAGGCGTTTAACTTAAACGGTGTTTAGCTGCTAACCAGCGTATAAATTTCTTATCCAGCCGATAGTTAAACGGCCGATAAAATTGCATTGTACGAAGCCCGTTTAGTACCGCGTTTAACTATCCGTAGGATCCGTAGAATAACCTTAAATTTAAATAAATAAATTTAACCGGAAAAACCGGATTTTCTTGAAATTTCTTACCTCTACGTCAGCTGTTGCTATAGGCCTTTGTAAACTTTTGAAGCTTTATCTAACTTGTGAATTCCACTAAGATTTTACAATAAAGTTTGTTGTTGTTTTTATTGGAGTTGGCTCGTCCATATTCGTTGCTGCAAATCTATATCAAACTTTTCATTTTCACATTGTGCTGAGTTTCTCATTCATTATCAAGGATGACTTTGCTGACTTTTCCAAGACAGTTCACTTTTTTATGGATTAATAAGGTGGCATTTTACATTGGAAGGGAAGTTTTCTTTATGATCTTTTATTGTAATGAAGGCCATAATAACATCATCATTAGCCATAATAACATCAACACGGTTTCCGATGGAGAGATTGTTAGTAATGTCCCGGAGCTCCTCGTTAATATCATCTGTTATGTTGCTATTATCAATTTAATAAGTTTTTGTTATGTTCTCTGTCAGTAGTTTTTTAAAAGATTCTGGATTAGTCTCATAAACATTAGTTGTCTTGTCAGCGAATACGAAAACGTTTTTAGAAGAATTAACATTTTTAATGTCTTCATTAACTTGTTTAAGGAAAGGATCATTCCTTTTAATGAAAGGATCATTCATTCTGGATATTACGCTAAATTTGGAAAATAAAAATTTGCACCGTACAGAAAGTCAAACAACCAACCACTTTACGTTGACAGCCGATCAAACCACCCACCATCAAATTTTGGGCGGGAAATTTTGAACGCGCGTGCGTGCGAATAATGACGTTGCACGTCAGCAAACTATAGATCACGCCATTATAACGAACAGAATTTAATCGTCTGAAGATTTGTCACAAATAGTGGCATGAAACTTAAAGTAGCGAGAAATTGAAACATTTTAAGATAACAAATTAATTCGCTCTGCTAAATATTTGTAGTATTGAGCACTCTTTTACCTATAACGAAAAACAAGACTGTTTATATATATATACAGTATATATATATATATATATATATATATATATATATATATATATATATATATATATATATATATATATATATATATATATATATATATATATAATGTCATACGAAACAAGTTTGTAGTGAATAAAATCTTATGAAGTAAACAAGGTTGATTTTATTTTATCTTTACATTAGCTCTATACTTCGGTATGTCGAGCACTCTACTCGTATATATGATTCTAAATATACATATTTGGTATATATGTACTATTTAAAACACAAGAAGGAGTGTTCTATCAGATATAAGACGCGAGGCGCCGCGTTTTATGTCTTCGGATAAAACACGACAACGAGTGTTTTGAATAGCTTAAAATACGACTACAAAAGAATAGTACTAATTACTAATTAGGATGAATCATTGTATAATCATACTAATGAGGATGAACAATTATATAATATATCGAATAAGTATATATATATATATATATATATATATATATATATATATATATATATATATATATATATATATATATATATATATATATATATATATATATGTATGTATATATATATATATATATATATATATATATATATATATATATATATATATATATATATATATATATATATATATATATATATATATATATATATATATATATAGCTTAAGATTTTGGTTTACGAAACACAAACAGTGCTCAATACCATATAGATAGAGCGTAATATAGTTTTTCGTTTTACCTCAAAAAACCACAACAGTCTGTTTCATCCATATAGGAATCATCCTATACGGATGAAACAGACTGTTGTGGTTTTTTGAGGTAAAACGAAAAACTATATATATATATATATAGTACAATCTGCAGACATGCATGTTTCGGCGTTCAAACGCCTCGTCAGTGCAGCTTGGTACACGTCTAGATAAGTGAGACACTCGTATTAATACCCCATGAACTTGCTCTCACCAAGGCATGTGGTACAACACGCGTAGGAGTGTTTTATCACATATAAAACAATAAAACACGACGCGTAGCGGAGTGTTTTATATGTGATAAAACACGACTACAAGTGCTTTAATTAGCTTCAAAAACGACTCATCTTATACGAGTTCATTGGCGAAGTAATTTTTAAAATAAACTTTGTCTAAACCGAGAAAATCAAAGCTAAAGTTTATGTAAATTAACGTGATTTTTTATCACATATGAAACCACGACACGCTTATGATTTTTCTTTGTGTTTTGCTCCTGAATTATTAATGAGTTTTTGAAATATATATATATATATATATATATATATATATATATATATATATATATATATATATATATATTTATTATACCTCACAATGAACTTGTCCAATCAGAGAACTAAATTTGTACCACATGACCATGGTATTTTTCAGCGAATACTATGACCTAGGCAATTTGAACCCTGGGTGTTTTACCCGGGGCCATGGTATTCGACTTCGAATACCACGCTTGAGCGGGAAATTCGAGTTTTTTAAATGTAAAGTTATCAAAAGTTGTGTTTTGAAATTAAAAGTTAATTGAATGGTATTTGTTTTCTACTTATTTTTGAAAGGTTCGGTATAATATAACATTTATAGACCTTTCACTCGGGGTATTCCACAAAAAATTACCCTGCGGGATGAAATATTCCTTGGGCTTCGCCCTCGGAATATTTCATCCCTCAGGGTAATTTTTTGTGGAATACCCCTCGTTTCAGGTCTATAACTGATAAATATATATATATATATATATATATATATATATATATATATATATATATATATATATATATATATATATATATATATATATATATATATATATATATATATATATATATATATATATATATATATACATCGAATCACCTCTTCTATGGTTCTACAACCCTCCAAAACTCCGACAAATCCTGTGACGGAGCGAAATCGTTAAATTAAAATTTAAACGTCTTTTCTTGTTTTTAAAATTTTATTCACTTTACATGCATGCAGGCATGCATAGAATATATATTATTGTATACATGGCAATCAAAGAACAAGGTTGTTTGAAAGCGGTTTAATTTATCCTCAAATATCTCTCTGCAGGTCGCTTTCTAAAACCGTCCACAAACTACAAGTTTTCTGCCTGGTTTCGCTTGGAGACAAAAAACGCTGAGGGAAGTATGAAAAGAAAACTACTTGTGGAACTCTGGCTTAGGTACCGAAATAGAAATCAGGGGAAGC
Source organism: Paramuricea clavata (assembly GCA_902702795.2). NCBI lineage: Eukaryota > Metazoa > Cnidaria > Anthozoa > Malacalcyonacea > Plexauridae > Paramuricea > Paramuricea clavata. The sequence continues at coordinate 45,306 of CACRXK020000545.1, forward strand.
TGAAAACCAAGTTGTTAGGCAGAACCTTTCATTTTGTTAATGGTAATGCATATGCTGTTTGCAAAACACCTCATGATTAATTACCCAACAAGTTCTTGAAACTACAGTATACTCTAAAAAGTAAATCTCTCTGATTTGCACGGAATTCGTTTATTCAATACAGTATAGAAATACAAGGACAAATTCGACGTTTCGAGCGAAGACCTTTCGTCGGGAAGTTAGTGTCGGGGGGGGGGGAATTACATGAGCTTTTATACTAGTGAATATAAAAGCGATCATGTGAAAAAAATAGACCAATCAAAGGATTTGGTCAAAACAAGGTGTAAACAAAAAATGTAAATTACATTACAGAATATATTGATACAAAAATACATTAAACTACAACAGATACAAAAAAAGGTATGAAACAAGTACGGAATAAGGTAAGAAGTTAAAGCACTGTCAATGTCTGCTTTTGTATGTATATTGATGCATGTGTGTGTATATGTGTGTATGTGTGTATGTATGATCATCCATCGTTTTTCGATGATGACTGAGATGTCAATGGTTGTTCTTTCTCATTCCCTACATTTGTCCGCTCGTATATGCGACGCTTTTTCTGCGTTCGAAATAAAGCAGCGTCCGCATTTATTACATTGTATGTTCAATTCAAGTGTTCCATGGAGTGATTGTCGTCGCCGTTTATACTCTTCCATCCGGCTTTCGTCGATTCTGGTCACTGATTGCGTAATTAACAATTCCTTTCCGGACGTGTCGATCCTTGGCGTCTTTTTCTCATGAGTTTACGTCACAGTCAATTTTCCTCAGCTGCTTTTGATGTCTTGATGACGTCTTTGTAGCGTGGTTTTTGACCTTCCACGCTTCGTCTACCACCCCGTAGTTCGCCGTACAAAAGAATTTTCGGCAACCTGTTTTCTTCCATTCTTACTACATGCCAAGTCCATCTCAATTGCGCTTTTGTTATCAATGCCTCTAGGCTGGGCATTCCAGCTCTTCTCAGGAGCTGTTAAAGAGATGTCATGTCTATCCCACAGTCTCTTCTTCAATTTTCCATGAGCTGCAGACGCCATTTGTATGCGATGTGAAATTTCTGTATCGACTTTGTTGTCATCCGAAACGTAGCTGCCAAGATATATGAATTTGTGTACTGTGTTCAGGACTTCATGCATCATCTATGGTCACAATCGATTGTGCGTTCTCTCTATTTCGGTTATTTGGACTCGGTCGATGAAGCAATTCTGTCTTGTGGATATTGATTTGCAGTCTAAAGGCTTCGCTGAATAATTACCTTCTAATGAGTGCGCCATCATCGCCGCGTCGTCCGCATAAAGAAGATCTCGAATTAATTAAGTTCGAATCTTGGTGATGCTTTTAGACGAGAGAGATTGAACAACTTGCCGTCACCTCGGGTTCTGATGAACACACCTTCCTGCGTTACTTGAACCAGTAGGTTTAAGATTGCATGCAGTCAGGAATAACGTGAAATAAGTCGGAGCCGCGAGAACACCTTGTTTTAGCCCTTTCTTCACTTCGAGCTCATCACTGATGAACCCTGAAACAGAAACTTTAGCCTTCAATAAGGTAAGAATTTAAATTACTGTCAATGTCTGCTTTTGACATACAAAGGAAGATAGAATTAAACATAGAAAACGTTCATTAATCCTATAGGGGTGGACAGTGCCAAGTTTGAATTGGAAATGAGGCGCATTTCATGTCTTTTGCGGCTATCATGAATTGCTTCCAGAAATTGAACAAACACGTACTTCGGCTATCAGCGCGGATGTACCCCTAGCGAATGATGTACCCGAAACGAATGATAAATCTGGGTGTCATCTGCATACGTATGTATGTAGAATATGAAGAGGACAGGGCCAAGACAGCTACCCTGCGGCACTCCCGATTGAAGATTAAAAACTTCCGATTCATGGTCTTTAATTAAAATCGTTTGTTTTCTCTCGGATAAATAAGATGTTTAGCCATTTGAGGGAATTTCCAGTTACACCAAAGTCCTTTTCAAGTGTCTCCAGGAGGTTTGCATGGTCGATAGTATCAAATGCGGCACTTAGGTCGATTAGCACAAGAAGCGTAACCTCCTGGCGATCCATGCTGAGGAGAATGTCGTTCTGGACTTTTAGTAAAGCTGTTTATCTTGAGTGATTTTTCCGATACGCTGATTGATACTCGGGAAAAGGGGAATTTGCAGCACAATGTATAGGTAACTGAGAGATCGTTGCCTTCTCAGGAGACTTGGCAACAAATGGCAGGTTGCTTATAGGTCTGAAGTTTCCAAACATAAAATCAAGTCCAAATTTCTTCAAAAGAGGTAGAACCAGCGCTATTTTCCAATGATCGGGTGCAATTCCTTCAGAGAAAGAGAGATTAATGATTTAAGCGATGATTGGGGCCAATTCATGACAACAGAGTTTAACCAATGATGTAGGAATAGGGTCCAACTTACTGGAAGCATTCGAAGATTCAAGGATAATCCTCCGAACTTCATCCTCAGAAACCGAAGAAAATTCATCCAATTTCACTTCAGGCAGATGAAATGGAACATCAGGTGGGTTAATGGAAATCTCGTCAATCTTTGATTTCACGAGTTCAATTTTCTTACAAAAGAACTCACCAAACTTGTTAGCAAGGGTGGAAGGATCGCGAGTATGAGGAAACTCCTCGACTAGACGTTCTTTGCTCAAAGAGTTCACAATTTGGAATAATTTTCTGGAATCACCAGCAGATTTATCAATAAGGTTGGAATAAAACATTTTTCTGGTGTCATTCAACAGAGCACTGTAGTCATCGCGTACCTTACGATAAGCATTCTTATCACATTCAAGTTTCGATTTAAGCATGATTCTTTCCAGTTTCCTACGTTTAGCTTTCAGCTTCTTTAAACTATCATTAAACCAAGGAACCATTGGTCGAACAGTCATAACTTTCGATTTCAAAGGAGCATACTTATCTAGTGTTTATTATTACAGCATGTGGTTTAGCTTTTTTAGATTTTTTTAGATTTAATTGTAAGAATTAGGTAATGGGTATATACACATATCTTATATATTATATTGTACTGGTCCCCGGTTTATACCAGCTAATATGTACTATTAGCTGATCGGTGTTTTTACCAGCTTAAATAAAGACATTATTATTATTAAATGGGACAGAGGGCTTGCCGCTATTATGGACTGTGATTGCCACTATTAAAATGTCTAGCAACAAGCTGGTTAGCATCATTGCCAATGACTGCACGGCAATGCTCACCTTGTCCTCAAAGATGTTCCAGTTTCCCCGATATAAAGCATACCACATCCACTGCATGAGATGCAGTCATAGATATCTTATATACACTAGATAGCGCATCTCTTTTAGTGAAATTGAAGCCAAGAATATTCCAGCGGTTATACCCCCATTTGAATAGATGGCTGCCATGTTGGAGTTTCCCACTCGCTAATAAACGCTTAAAAAACAACAATAACTTTCATCATTTGAATAGTTTGAAAATGTATTTGGAATGGGTTTAACTGAATGTTTAAGTTTCCTGTTTAAGAAATAGAAAACATACGAATCTTCTTATTTCATGGGAAGATCCTGAGCCTGCAATCACGGCTTCAATTTTTGAATTGCAGAATAATTAGATGCACTATCTAGTGTATATAAGATATCTATGGATGCAGTAGATGAGATGGGTTCCATGGTGCTTGACATGGTATTGACATTTAATGTGATTTACATCTTTTGTTTAATACACTTTGTTTTGACTAAATCCATCTGATTGGTTTATCTTTGTCACGTGATTGCTTTTATATTCACTGGTATAAAAGCTCATGTAATTTTCCCGACCCCTGCTAAACTAACTTCCCGACGAAGGGTCTTCGCTCGAAACGTCGAATTTCTCCTTTTATTTTTCGAAGCGGTAGCGTCACTGTGTTTCATGGGTGGACCTCCAGCTGATCTCAAATGTATTGCGAATTTCTGGAGTGGATCAGTTGAATGAGTGGGATTTGGGAAAAAAACATCAACGATAAACCCGAATGTATCGAATAATATATAAAATGCATAGAAATATTACTCTCGACTGTGTTGGTTGATTTCAGTGCTATTAATCTTAAACATCAGTGCAAAATTATGTAACAACAGTGCAAAAATCTGTAACAACAGTGCAAAAATCTGTAACAGACTATGTTTCATCCAAATTACACTCGAAACCATCCTATTACCTATACTAATAATATACCGATCGTATCATATATTTGGGAAATTGATAATTTTGTAAATTAAAAGTGACAATTTCAGGCCGCTTTTTCTCAATGTTTAAAAGGAATACAAAAAGAATTTAATGATCGTGTTACCATGACAACCACTTCAAATGCTTTATGTTTGGAAAATATAGTGGTTTTGCTAGCAAGACGCGCGAGGGGTAAATGGTTTCTATATGATGCATGCATGCATGTATTTCCAGTATATTTGCTAGATTGTAGAACTTATATATCATTAAATTACCGAAGACTGTAATATAATAAAAGATTGTGATGACCTTAAATTTGAGATAAACAGACACGATTTAAAATTTTATGATTTGACCTGTTTTAGATCAAAGGTGGAAAAATATAGTTGCCGACTTTCAGGTGCCCAGGATATTTAAAAGGGTCAAGTATGTCTTTCTGTACATCAAAGGACCAAGTGCAAACGTGGATATCTTAATTGATGACTCAAAACTCGCAGTTCTACCAAAAGACGAAAATTGGAAAAAGAAAGCTGATTCAATGATAGAGAAGATTCGAAAACGAAATGTGACAATACAGTAAGCTTTTTATTGACTTTATATTCCGATGATTATCATCATAAAACCGGGCGCGGTTTTATTTGTAGATAGAGACTGACACCTTCGTCTTTGTTTATATATAATTAGTAACAAAGACAAAAGAATTCTCGAGGAAGTAATTTGCGAAATTGTGATGAATTTCCGGACGTCAATTGCTTATGCTTGGCGTGAGACCGTAGAAATAATAGTTATACAGTAGATTGCGTACTTGATCACGAATCATGTCCACACTTTTTCTCCTGCGTGCCCTTATAAATCCGCCATGTTGAATTTGACTAGGAGTGCAAACTACAAAGTATAAACAAAGTTAAAACTACGTTTTCGTCAACAAAACGTTTGTGTTGTTGTTTAATTTGTAGTTTGGGGATATATTTTGAGTTCTTTGAAGGCACAAACTGTCAAAGCAAATGTGCAGTTACAAAAACGGTGAAAATCGTGCAGCCTTGTATAAATAAAACAAAGTAGTGTCGCGTAAATATAATTTACTCATAAAACATTTTTGCATGCTCTGAACGTCACTATACTGTCACTGTTTTGCTAATATCTTATAAGATTACAAAATGATAGTTCTTTCTTATTATTATTATTATTATTATTAGTTTAATAAAATCCATTTTGCAGCTAAAGCTGAATTGCATGGAAAGGATATTTACAACATTAAACATTAAAATTTACGTTAACAATGTTATATACTTATTATTAACTACCTATTATAAAAATGTATTAATAAAATGTTAACTATATTTAATGGTAAAAAAGTTCTTTAACCGTTCAGACATAATCGGTAAGAGTTGCGGATTATTATTACGCAGATCATAATTATGAGTTCGGTCTGGTAGACCGGATTTAACTATTGCGGTTAAAGGGTTGTGTGGCGAATCTTGGTCTCGAAGTGAGTTAATTAATTTCCTACATGCTTCTTCTCTTCTTGTACTCAGTAGTTTAATGTTACTTTTGTGTAATGCTTCATCATAAGATAGATGGGGATACGCGATTTTTAAAGCTCTTTTTTGCACCGACTCAATAAGGTCTGATAATGTCTTTGGAAGAGCGGACCAAACTGGTGATGCATACTCCAACTGGGATCTTATAACTGCACAATAAATATGAACAATGTTTAAAGGGCTCAATCCAGCTTTCTTTAATAGGCGTAAAGCATAGATGCGTGAATTCGCTTTCTTTAAAATTTTATCTACGTGTATATCCCACGAAAGATTGTTAGTCAACCACACGCCTAGTAGTTTAAAACTGGAGACTCTCTCCACCACATCGCCGCCTATAAAAATGTCATTTTCCACCAGTTTATACTTAAGAAACGTAATAACCATATCTTTGCATTTCTTTGGATTTAGTCTCATTCCTCGTTCGTTTGCATAATCGGATATTTGGTCCACGATAATTGGTAGGAAGCTGGGTGAACATCGTGGAATTATTTCCAAGACCGTAGTATCGTCGACAAATTTGACTCTCCCAGGCCAATCCTTGAGCAAAGAATTTACAAGGACTGCAAAGAGTAGCGGTCCTAGTTTTGTTCCTTGTGGTAGACCACCGTTTGTTTTCTTCCACGACGAGTATGAGTTTTCAATTCGCACACACTGTTCACGGTTGCTAAGAAAAGCTTTTATCCACCTCACTATGGCAGGATGTGCACCAAGATTTTCCAGCTCGCATATTATGACATTATGATCAACAAGATCGAACCCCTTTTTAAAGTCTGCAAAAAACAATCTAGCGGAGCAGGAAGTGTTCTCAAGGGAAGACAAAATGGTGTGCAGGAGGTATGTTAGGGCGTGAGTCGTAGATTTTCCTGGTAACGCAAACTGCTTCGTGTCCAATTTACTCTCAATTTGGGCAAATAATTTTGTCAAGGTGAACCCCTCCATGACCTTAGAAATTTGGGACGTTAATGATATGGGTCTTAGATCGTCCTCCACGCTTTGAGGTAGTGAGACTTTAGGGATTGGAACTACAATAGACCGTTTGAGGTTCATCGGAAACACGCCGTGAATGATAGACGAATTGTAAATGTCCGTAATGACTGGGGCAAGTTCATATGCAAAGACTTTCAAAATTTTGTTAGGTATCATATCTGGACCAGGGCTTTTATTGGTTTTAATTTTGCGGAGTTCATTGTACACTTTATTAGCGTCGATGAGGTATTCACCTGGTACATTGAAATCCAATTGTTCTTCCTCGCGTGTTAAAGGAGTAAAATGTGATGTAAGACCGGAAAGGAAACAGTTAAATACTTCAGCCAAGTCATGGCAATTAGGAATATCATTAGAAAGTAGTTGATTATACCAACAACTTTTGGAAGATATACCACCCAACGACTTAATTTCTTTCCACCATCTTGAGGGATTGGAAGTTTTTAGTTTCTCAACTGATTGGGCATAATACTTAAATCGGGCCGATTTAATTGATTGCTGGACTTGGTTTCGCCAGAGTTTATACGCATCAGAATTTTTCCCATAATAATGGAGAGCTTTTTGACGTTTTATAATTAACTCTTTTATTGATGACGTCAGCCATGGTTTGTCACATTTAGTTACTTTAGTTCTTTTCAAAAGGGAGTAAAATATCAATCATATCACTCATTATGTCATTAAATTTTCCATATTTATCTTCGCACGCATTTGTAGTAAAAATATCTGACCAATCAAATGAAGTTATCCAGCGGCCAAAAGGTTGTAACGAGCTTTCCCTAAGGTCCCGCTTCCATACCTTGACTTTATCAGGTTTTAAAGGGGGATTTAGGGATTTTAAACAAACCATGTTATGATCACTGTTTCCTAGAGGTGGAAATTTGATAGGATCGTATAAGCTATCATTGCGGTTAGTTAGGCACCAGTCTAAGGTTACATTATCTCTAGTATGCACCTTAATTATTTGGAAAAGGCCAATTGATCTTTGGATATATTTTGCGTTGAAACCAGTACTCCTATAATTGAAGTCTCCTGTGATTAAAACAAGGGCATCAGGATGTGATTGCATGAAAGTATCAACATTGGTTTGGATATGAGAATAAAGGTTTACATTTTCGGTGTGGCCAGCTGATGTGGAGTGGTAGATTACAGCCAATAGTATAACTGAAGTCGAGCGGGGGAGCCATGTGGGTCTAACGAGGAGCCACAAGGACTCAACTGTAGGATCTTCAAAAGCAGTTAGGCGTTGACAATATATACTGTTGTTTATAAAAATGCACACTCCACCTCCACAAGATGAAGAGCGATCATTTCTAATAATATTAAAATTTGGAAGAGATATTGCCGTGTCGGGAATCGTAGAGGAAAGCCAAGTCTCAGTAATACACACAATGTCGATTTGGTTGATGGAAACAACGACACTTAATTCATCTATCTTAGAGGCAATTGAGCGCACATTGGAAATGAGAAGGTTGGGCAGGCAGCGCTTTCCAATGGGGGGGAGAGAGTTTGTATTAGTTTTAATGTTAATTAAATTGTTAAAATTTACCTTCCTCTGAGAGGTATGATTATCACATGTCCGTTGGATTGCGCCTAAACGAGGGTTCCAAACTGGTCCAAGGTGCGGTTGACGAACTGTAGGTAGGCTTGCCAGGACTTCGTTTCTCCGAGCTGTAACTCTGACTTTGATTGGAAAGGTTTCACTTTGAATATCGGGTTGAATTGGCTTGCTCTTGTGTCTGTACTTACTGCGGTTGTTGTTCTTGGTTTCGGAATCCTTCGATAGCGACCGCTTCGAAAATTCTTTGAGGGAAAATTTGTTTGACGATATTGATATTTAGGCTTGGAAAACTGATTGCGCCGGTAATTAGGTTTCGAAAAACGTGTTGTGTTAGTTAGAGAACTATACACTTGATTCCTCTTATGACGGTGCGTGCTGGCATTTAGAGCGGCCTTTTCTTTTAGGAGATGGTCAAATGAGGTCAGGGAGTCATGGACGACTGGTTCATCAGCATGACTAACTGGTTTATTGGGATTGCTATATTTCATAAGAGAGTCATTAACAACTGGCCCTCGGGTATTATATTGTTTGTCATTGTCTATTGCAGATAGTAAATTATTCATACTAGTGTTTACGTTCACTTCGGATTCTTCTATATCAATTAGCACGACAGAGTCATTGTCTGTGACGGTTGGTTGATTATTCATATTATCGAAAGCGATGTTAATTGGCGATTTTGACAATTCCATGCCTTGCAGTGTTTCCTTGAGTAGTTTAATTTCTTCTTTCAATAGCTGATTTTCGCCTCGTAGCCGATCGCATTCACATGTATCCGGCGCCTCAGCAGTATTAACTTTTAGGAATAGTAAAGCCAAGTCCAATTTTATTTCTGCTACTTCTACAGATAATTTACTACAGTCTTTGCAATTCATTATATAATCGCCTTCGTTCTGCTTGTCTGAACACACTTCTTGCCCATTTGCTTTGCCTTCGCTAGTATCCGAGTCGCTTCGGTTGATAGTTGTTGTGGTTGCTAGATCTATCAAACATGCTCGAGTTAGAATTGTTAAAACTGAGACGATACTGGTTATCGATAGACTCATTCCGTCTTTCGGAAGCAGCAGGGGTAGCAATGTTTAGCTCGGCATTTTTCACTATTACGGTTCGCGATGCATCGATATTTCTGTTCGCGATGCATCGATGTTTCGTTTTTCTTCAATGTAAACGAAGTGTTTTCATGTTCTTGAAACAAAAATATTTAGTTGTCGATAAACTGTAAATTGCCCAAATATTCGTCGAAAACTATAGTTTAAAAAGCGTTGCCTCAAGCTCAAGCGTAGAAAAATACGAAAAGTAATTGTGTAAGTTTAAAAAGATTATTGAACCCCATTTATATTATAAAAAGTTGAAATATTTGTGGAACATACCTATTGAGTTTGAGTTTGTCTTGATCTTTTCTGTTTTGTTTTGGCTTGCACAACAACGCTGAAAATTTATTTTTACACGACGACGATTTCTGTATACATTCTGTACGGAACTATTGCTTTTCGTAAAAAGCCCACTGGGATGGGTTTTTAGACACTTGATTAGCTCTTCGACAAGTTAGAGGGAACCTTATAAGAAATGTCAATCAAAGCGTCGCACTTGGTTATTTCATATTTATAAATAGACTTCTGAAAATACTAGAAATAGCACAAATTACACGTCCTGTTTATTAATATGGTTACATTTTCACCACAGTGTTGATGGGGTGCAGATAAAAGGCGGACGGACGGCGGACGGCAAATACATTTCTTGCAAATACATTTCATTTTTGCAAGATTTTGTAAATTTCAAAAGCTTTTTGAGAGAAAAAAGGGGAAAGAATTGCTAAACGAAGAAAGCAAAGCCCCAAAGGCGCCGACGTTAATGTTATAAATTTTGATGTATGATGATGTTAAAATGGCACCCTAAAAGGTGTTATTTTGTACATTTTTATTTAGCACCATATTTGGTTCTAAATTAACACCATGAAATTAAGAGTGCGGCTATCAGCTCATGCATATACGACTCGAGTTTGCTGTTTGCAGAATAACTGTTAAATATTCGAGTACTGTTCAATAGGCCTTTCCCGATTGAGCTGAGCACTTTTTGAGCACTTTTTTTTGTTTGGAACACCATTTTGCATGTTGAGCAACGTTGAGCACTTTTTCGCACTTTGGGCAACATTTGAGCAATATTTCACATTTCGAGCGAATTTTGAGCAACAAAAAGTTAGCGATTATAGAATTCGATTCGTACCTCGATTAACTAAACATACAGTTCGGAGTAAGGTTTAAAAATTGACGGGTATTATACTATTGTTTTATATATAATTTAGGTATAACTCCAAAAGAAAAGCCGTACAGCTGCATATGACATTACAGTAGTGATGGGCGATACCGAGTACTTGGTATTCGATACCAGCGATACCACAAACAGCGGTATCGGTATCGATTACTGACTTGGTATCGTTCGATACTTGCACCCTTTTTTAAACGACTTGTTTTATTTCACTTCTTGGTTGAATAAGACTTAATGAACCACTAAAATAACTGTTAATATTTCAAATGTGGTGCGCCAAGTCATGTATAGAAAATATTTATTACGTTTCGGGCTTTTGGTTTTACTTATAGCTTTATTTAGGTTACATACAGTAATGTAAAATGTTTTTTCCACTGACCGGCAAGTATCGAAAGTAGCCGATACTGCCAATTTAAGTATTCACTTCCGGCATCGAAAATTGAAAATTTGTATTCATTTTGGTATCGAAATAGGTATCGGTATCGGCCGATACCGATCTTAAAAGTATCGGTATCGGTATTGAATTAAAAATCCTGGTATCGCCCATCACTACATTACAGTTAAAAAATTAGAACGCTGACTTTTTCGAGTTCTCTTTTTTTTGTCGTAAACAACTCCATATACGGAAGTTTGTTCCATATATGGAGAAAGACGTGGAAACAGATTTTAAAAAATGCTGATTTTAAAAAATTTACGAAAATCTTAGAGGTAACTGTTCACAATTTTAGCACTTTTTGAGCACTATTTTGAGATTTTGAGCACTTTTTGAGCACTTTTTAGCCATTTTTGCCAGCACTTTTTTAGGATTTTACCAGCGCAATCGGGAAAGGCCTACTGTTCAATTATCATTTGAATATGCAAAAAGTTACTCAGCGTACAATTTCGCAAGGCCGATTCGCTTTATTTTGTGAACTTTTCTCTATTTTGCTAGCGTTTACAAATGCAGAAGATAAATAAAATATGTTAGTCCAAAATTATTTGATGACAGTTCTATATCAGTTGTGGCTATAAGTGAAACACAAATAACAATTGGGCAGCTGTATATACTCTGAACACCTTGTCTCAGCTACAGGGGCGTAGGAACATCAAAAGATGGGGGGGGCACCAGCTTCTAGGGGCACTTTAGGGTATTGAAAAGGGCACCTAAAATTTTTTTCCCGGAAAGGTTGGCGACTGGGGGGGGGGGAGAGAGGGACAGAAGGGAAAAATTTTCCAGCCGTACCATACCGATATTACACGTTTTTGACCAAATTTTTTTTAAAAACTTGGAAATTTCCAAACAAAAAGGGCACCTACATTAGCTTCTACAAAAAAAAGGGCACCTACAAAAAAAAAGCAAAAAAGGCACCTACAATTAAAAAAAGGGCGCCTACAATTAGCTTCGACATTAGCTTCTACAAAAAGGGCACTTTTCATCACAAAAAAGGGCAATTTTTATCACAAAAAGGGTCACTTTTAGTCCTTTGGAAAAATTTGCGGGGGGGGGGGGACGTGCTCCCCGTGCCCCCGGTTCCTACGCCCCTGCTCAGCTATACATGTTATGGCCCAACAGCAAAATATTTCGACGCAGAAGGCGTCATTTGGGTGTGCAGTGGAAACTCCGAATAGACCCATTGCACTGACGTCACAAATCCTTAGAGTGTCCTCCAGATGCTTTCTAACAACATCAGTTCGGGTACAACAACCACATACAGCGCAAAAATTAACCATTTTAATGCAAAATTATTATAAGTTTTACAAAATTTGCTTTGTACCGGCGCTGTGACGTCATGTGCAATGGGTCTATCGCCTTATTGTTCATGCTCATAAAGATCGGTTCTGAGTTATTGCTTGGGGATTACAATGGTTAACATTTTTCTTCCATGAGCATAATCATGAAATGAATTAATTAATTTATGATATTATAAATATGCATGCATATGTCAAAGTCTACATTTCAACATTATATGCACAGTATATCCTTTTTGCGGTGCGTGTACTGGATGCATTCATGGTAAAATATATTTTTCTTGTTTAGGTTATTCTTCCCTAATTCTTACATTCAGAAAGATATTGCGACAACAAGAATTCAGGTGAAAACTAAACATATTTCTAATGACAATTAATGGTTAATACTTATAGATGATCAAAATACCAGAAAATCGGCACGTGCCTTATCGAAAATCGTGAGTAGGGTAGCAATGTTATAACCAAGTTCAACCTCGTCCACAGGGCGTTGTGAGGAAGGAGGCGAAGGGCAGCAAAGGCCCTGGTAAAGGCTGGTGAAATAATCCACAAATTGTGGATTATTTTGTCACGTGATATATCGGAGCAAATACTATACAGGGGGGTGCGATCGCGGATCGCTTTAGCTACAATATATTCGTCAATATTGCATAAACACCGAAATCGACAAATAAAGAACAAAAATCTATTTTAAAATGAAAAAATCTGTTAAAGTTCTTCCAAAAATATCGAATAAATTTGAAATTGTCTTCAAATTAACTCTGAGAACCTTGGTTGAACTGTAAAGGAGATCTATTAAATAGACAAAGCAACAGTGCAAAACGAATGGATCGTATCAATACAAGTATTTATATACTATGAATTACTGTCGCAAGGAAATTGCTGCCTCGATTGTGAAACAGATATGTAAAATCACTTTAATTTAATAATATGGACTCTCAATACACCATATCCATGATCATCAAAACATTTAATAGTTATTGTTGCTACAATAGATCTTTCTTGCAAATGTTAATATCACACAGTATATTTAACAGTTAAAGGGAGTACAAGGCCCAAAGAATGTCTGAAAAACAAGGAATGTCAACATCGTATGCACTTGGAATTTAAATGCTTATGTTAGCCATATGCCCTGAGTATAACCTGGTTGACCTCCATGGTTAATTATAACATTTCCTGAATTTAATTGAGTTGAAATATTTTATTTGATTTTCATTCTTATCCCAAGAACATTGTGAACACACATATAGTGCTTTGGGTTTAGATTTCAAAGGCCAAGCTTCAAAAAAAATGTTGTGATCTTAATGATCAGGCATTCCCAAACACTTACATGCATGAGGGTCAAATCAGACAGAAAGCCTCCATATGCTTTATCAAGGCTGAATAATATAATGAGAGGGAATTAATTTCCTCATTATGCTGTTAACAAGCCCTTGTTTTTGTTTGTAATCAATTACACAAATTACTTCCCAGAACATTATTTAAAGAGATTATTTGACAAGTCAGCAGGTACATTTTTTCCTGAGCCACAATTGGGGCAATTCAGTGTCACTCATCACAACAGGCGCTCAAAATCACTCACAACATACAACAGGCAGTTCAGCATCACTCACCACAATTGACTGTTCAATACTGTGTGCCTCAGTAGGCGAATCAATAATCAATATTTTGCTCAGATCAACAACAAATATCAAAATTGAACTCATTCTCAAAACATGATACAATAACAAGGGGTCTCTTATGGACAAATACAAGACACCTGGTGTCAAATGTATCAAGTGACAAGATTATTCATCTCTTTTAATTTAAATACATTTTGCCGCCTTGTTGCTGCCGAGCGTAGCTCGGCAGCACACTAATCTCTACACGTGGTGTGCTTACCACGTGACCGCCGAGTTTATAGCCGCTACAATCTCGATTTATGTCATTCTGTCATCCACGGACGGGCCAAAACTAGCTGTTTTGATATTATTTTTTGTTCCCGGGGGGGTTTGTTCACAACATGGCGACTGTTATAAACGGACAGAAATATAAAAATCATAAAATAATGCGAATTTCCATAAAAATTCCGAGTAATATTTGTGAAGATGAATGGGTAAATAAAGCACGGTGTTATTTTGTGTCTCTGGCGCAAGAATGATCGACAATATTTTGAATAATTCAGGTAAGGATGGCTTTATTTCGTTCTCGTATAGTGATGTAGTCGTGCCGTGTGCCCTGTCTACCTGTCTGGTGATATATTTTATAATACATGAAGGCATTTATATTTAAATCTGCTGTTTATACTTGTTTAGTCACTTTAGTGTATTAAACTTCGATATAGAGGCATTGAAACAAAATGATTTCAAGAATATATCGGCAATTATAATACCCACTGAATCACTGATCTATTCCCGACCAAATCGACAGTAATGATTAATGCCTTTATGCTGATACAAGAAGCAAATGAACTTTTAGTTTATTTGTTTGTTATGTCACTTAATATGTGCAAAGCCAAAGGCGGTGAGTATATAATAGTGTTCGGTACGTTCTATTTCTAAATGTTTATAGTTTAAAAACAAACGCGGGATGTTGTTAAATCAGGCTTAACAAGATTCCTAGAGCTACCCAGTGTGGATTGTTGTCTGCATATATGGACTTATCAGCAATTACATGTAATATAGCATATCAACTGACTTTTGTATAAGATATGACTTGTATAAGGCCTCAGTTATATATAAAGCCTATAAACATGATTCTACTGACATACATTGATATATACATATGGCTGTGTTACCACAATAATGCTCACAACTTCAACTTCTTTCTAACAATATAGTTTTGCAGTTCTGACTGTTCTGAGTATGATCTTATTCATTCAGAAATATAAGCATTGCACTGTATTCAATGGCAAGCTATCCTGGATTCCAGAGCCTTCAGTTAATAATAAATTGAAATATCGTGAAGGCTCTGGTTCAACGGGAGGATTCTTTGATTAAACTGTGCCAATCACAAAACAGAATTAGCAGTTTTAGTACAGATTTTGGGCGTGTTAACCCATTAAGCGCCAGCGCTCTCCCCTTGACGAGTAAAATCGTCTGGCGTTAGACAGAGTAAAATACTCTGGCGTTAGACAGAGTAAAATACTAAAGTAGGGTGCATCAGGGTGCAATGCGACCCAATGGGTTAACTAGACACATGGGCAGATAGATCAGTTAACCCATTAAGCGCCACCACTCTCCCCTTGACAAGTAAAATCGTCTGGCGTTAGACAGAGTAAAATACTGTTCAAAGTAGGGTGCATCAGGGTGCAATGCGACCCAATGGGTTAACTAGACACATGGGCAGATAGATCAGTTAACCCATTAAGCGCCAGCACTCTCCCCTTGACGAGTAAAATCGTCTGGCGTTAGACAGAGTAAAATACTGTTCAAAGTAGGGTGCATCAGGGTGCAATGCGACTCAATGGGTTAATATAGTACATAACATAGGTCATAGACATACAGTTTCAATACAATACAAAATGATTTTGAACAACGTCAAGGTCAATGAAATCATACAAAATGAATTTATGGAATATCAATTAAATGTATTTAAAACAAACATAATTTCAACATCCCAATAAGCAATAACATCCCAGTAAGTATAAATTCAACTATTTTAAATCAATTGTTTGAATAGCCAAATTAAAAGTTGTACGAGTGACAAAATCATTCAATAATATTCACATTTTATCATTTGTATTATGTGTCAACTATCAAAGTCGCACTGTTAAGTATATTAAAATATACTTTTCATAAGATTAGATGTAAGATATAATTGTACGAAGGTAACTGAGGAACGACGATGTGTAAGACAATAAATCATACATACAGTGAAAAACGCTCTTTTTGTAGCACATCCTACATGTACATATCGGCAGCATTTTCCTTGCGATAGTAACTCCTAGTAATAAAGTACTATTTGTTGTTGGTGACCATCAGTTGAGCAATTTAAAACATTCGCAGTGTATGCTTTATCAGACCTAAAGATACTTGGCTTCACCTCGTATCTTTATACCTGATACAACTATAGTACATAAAATAATAACTATGATATTTAGCCTGAATATTATAATAAATGTATGAAGGATATTATACATATATTCTTGATGCTCAACATTATCCTATAATCATTTAACATGAAATCCGATAATCATTTAACTGTTGGGAATTGTGTGAATTCCTGAATTACTTATTGTTACAGACTATACTGACCTCTTGCAATTATGGTTATTAACCAAAATCTGACAATGTCTTTAGTTAACCCATTGAGCTGCAATGTGCCCCAGTGTGCCCTACTTACTGAAATTGACTGATTTGTGGTTTATGGGTTTTTTTGTGGCAATTCTTTGGGCATCACAAGTGCATTAGTATATCTTAATACACTGTGAGAATACAAGTATAATATAAACTGATCATGAAAGCTGGCCAGCTTTTTGTGGCAAAGCAACTTGCATGCCTGTTCGGGCAACCAAGAGGATTCTTTTACTTGCCCGTCATGATATTCACTTGCCCCGGGCAAGTGTTAAGTTACACCTCTGAGCATAGTAGTTGCCATTTGGCAGCTGTTGGTCTGGTGGAAGTGCTCAGATAATTTGGGGAGACCCATGGCATACTCTCTCAACAGTGAAGATTCAAAAACACACATGCCGGAATGCTTATAGAATACCTCGCAATTTTTCCGCATTCATTGACACATAAATAAGTACAAGAATCTCTTCAAACTAGTTTAAAGGTAAAGTTTAGAGATTAAATCATATGAGTATGTTAATTTGGTTCAAATTTGACTGGGGGGTTTTGAAGAATGAGGCAATCATATTAGATCAATTTTGAGTAAATTGACAATGTTTACAAGGAATTAATAGCGGTAAGGTGTGAAAGTTGTGGGTATTCTATAGTTGTATCAAAAAAGTGAAAAACCAAGCTAAAAGCCCCAAGAATACCTGATTGCCACAATGTCAAAGAGCATAGTTGCTGACTAAGAAACATCTGTTAGACCATGTACAGTACTTGAGTCTTGTGATATTGCTTTTGTATTATACGATATACTGTAAACTTGCTGTTAACCGGCATATTATATTATTAATATTCATGGTTGTTAAGGCCACATAAAATAAATTCCTTGATTCTCATCACCGCCCGACTGTATTTTAAGAGCCGCGTGAAATTTGTTTATATTTTGTTATACAATATAAATGTACCGCCCGACAAAATATTTCAAGACAGTTATGTTTTTTATATTTTATATTGGGTTTTTAGTGCCATTTTAAAATGCATGCCAATTTCAAACAAACAGAACCTTGAAAGAAATTTCATTGCATTTTAACGGAACTTCGCATTCAGTTCATGGGCCAGTCATTGTTCGTGGAGAAATATGTTCATTTTGGTTTGTGACACTTCTATTTGTTGATATATAAATTATATAAATATAAAATATAAAATATAAACCTCCCGCCTCTTCGACATTTTCAAAGTGTAGTGATGAGAATCAAGGAATTTATTTTATGTGGCCTAAATATCATAAAATCAACACACAAAATTCACACACAAAGGTTTAAAATAATGTATATTGGTATAAACGTTTAATAAAAATGCATACATACGTAAACCATGGTCGGCATGGAATTTTGTCACTTGGCACAGTACTTTAATGTTTTTTAATGTTTGTCCCACATTAAAATATATTGAGTCAATGACAGTGCAACTGTTCATATTAAAACGTTCTAATCACATTTTACATGCACATTTGTATTCAGTAGTAATCTTTTCATAAAGGTACATCAAAGTCCCAAATCAAATTCTTCACTGACAGTATGTTATTGACTCCCAAACGACAAATATTATAAAACACGCTTCCAAGCTGAAAAGAAATATTTACTGTTGTCAGTCAGGCATGTTTAGACTCTTCTCTTTGAATCTTGATCTTCGACAAGTATTGATGTTGATTATATTCCATATTTGTTTGAAGAACATCGCAGACTATATATATTTATTTCCACTGTCAGTTGAAAAGTTTATCATCATAGTTTCAGTCGCAAAAGCTTCTATCGCCCCTTTGCACGGCCATGTTTGATAAAATCAAAGCGGCCCGCACCCCCGGTTTGAAAAGTTAAATATTCTGAAATATTCAAAATTTGAAGCATCACGTGACCAGCCTTTACCAGGGCCTTTGCTGCTTCGCCTCCTTCCTCAATAGGCCCTGGGGACGAGGTTGAACCAATTTCTAATAATGAATGCGGAGGCAGGTGAAGGGGCGGGAAAAGCTCTTTTTGGATAATGCATTTGTCTCGGCTGGTTGTTTCTCCATTTACATGCGTCTTCAAGAAAGCCATCATGGAGCGACGATCATTTCGATCATTATAAATACTCTGGACAAACAAGCTCCCATCAAACACGTTAGAATTAAAGGCAGACCTAAGCAGTTTATTACTAAAGAATTAAAGTTCACGATGAAATTGAGAAACATAAATTTGAGAATTTTTCGCCTTTCACGTAACGCGGAAGATTGGGATGTCTATAAGCAACTTAGGAATTCTATACAGACATCTCTAAGAGCTGCAACGTCAACTTTGTACGGAATCAAATTGAGGAATATATAAAGGTAATTCAAGATCTATGTGGAAAGTGATTAGGGGTGTCTGCCGAGCAAAGATTCAGAAAAACTCGTTTACCAGAAAGACCACAAAATATTAGCCAATGAACTTAATGAATATTTTGCTTCTGTGGGGAAGATTGCAACCGACAAGGTCAAGAGACTTGCGGAAGTTAACAACATTCAGATAGCAACTGCTCTACCACCTGCGAGACACTGATCTTCTCTTGATCTGTTTGAATTTAGAACAGTCACGCCTGATGAAGTCAGAACAATAATTTAGATAGTCCATCAAATAAAGCTCCAGGTGCCGATAAGATAAATATTCAATTTATTAAAGATTCACTTAAAGTGATTCAAATCCTGTTACGGATATTATTAACTGTTCCTTGATGACGTCAGCATATCCTTCAATGTGGAAGATAGCAGAAGTGGTACCGTTACACAAGGAAGGGAATCCAAAAATCGCTTAAAATAACCGACAGATTTCACTGCTGTCATATTGAATGAGTATACAAAACATCAAACAAACCACAGATTATTGACGGAGCATCAAAGTGGTAACTGTAAAAAAACATTCTACCGAACCACTTAACATTGCAGTGACAGACATGTTGTTGGAAACAATGGACAATAAACAGTTATCTATAGTTATATTTTTGGATATGTCTAACGCCTTCGATAGTGTTGATCACAACATGCTTCTTCAAAGAATTCTAAACCTAGGCGTATCTTCTGCAGTGCATAAGTGGTTTAAAAGTTACTTGTCTGGCAGGTGGCAGTATGTTAGAATTGGAACTACCTCTTTGGCGCCTGTTGCATTATCGTATGGAATTCCTCAAGGCACTGTGCTATCGATAATTTTGAACAACGAAACCGGATTCATAACCGAGATACTAGAAGAAATGGAGACCTGGATATTCCGAAATTTAAGACATCGATCGGTCAAAGAACAGACTAGAGTTGTAACAGGCCATATGTGCATGCAGGATATCATCTTGACCAACATTTTCCTTGAGGCTATATCCCTGTTGAACGTATTTCATACACGCAGAAAGGTTTATTTAATAAGTACTATTTAAAACACGAGTAGGAGTGTTTTATCAGATATAAAACGCGAGGCGCAGCGTTTTTTGTCTGATAAAACACGACAACGAGTGTTTTGAATAAATGTAATGTAATGTAAGATCTTTATGTACACAGGGTGACCCAATCAGTGAATGTTCACTGTTATCCTTAAGGGCGGGTAACAATACAGTTTTATCTAAAATAGTATAAAATTATCTAAAATCCCTACATTAAACTAACTATCTATATGTCCCGATCGACTTAATTAGACTTACTAAAACCTTGCATCCATAATAATAAAACGAATTCTTTGCACATTCAGTTTTTACTTTAGGCAAACGAAGTTAGTCTGATTGTCTTGTTATTCGCGAGGAACTGCCACGATTAAAAACGAAATAATTATTAAAAAATTGTGGACATTTCCCTAGAATACATTTTTTAATCAGTTTGAGAACATGTACGTCTCTTCTTGATTCTAAGCTGTCCAATCTGAGGCTTTCCATTGCGTCATCACTTCGCGGGTACCTGGAAATCACTCTGGCAGCACGCTTTTGGAGTATCTCGAGCCTTCCTTTGTTTTTTTCACCACAGCACGTCCAAATACTGCCCCATACTCCATAAGAGGGCGAATGAACGACTTATAAACCGTTTCCGCCGCATTTAGAGTCAGGTTGTTCCGTAGTCGACGAAACATTCCAATTCTTCTGCCCACTTTCATTGCTACATTATCAACATTTCAATGCCAAGACAAATTTGCATTTAAAGTAATACCAAGGTAACAATAATCAGTTACACGCTTCAATGGAAAGCCATCAATTGAGAGCTCATAATTAGTTACCTTTGATAAGTTTGCATTAGTTCCAAACAACACCGTCTCTGTTTTTTTCCTATTAAGAGACGGTTTGTTTTCCATCAGCCAAGCTCTCAAATTTTCCAGCTCGGTTGTTAACACATTCTGTATTACACCACTGTCCCTGTCTGCGAAGAAAAGTATCGTGTCATCGGCATACATCAGAACATTGCATTGTTGAACAGCTGCTGGAAGATCATTAATAAACAGAACGAACAGTAGGGGCCCTAAAATAGACCCCTGTGGTACTCCAGACGAAATATTACATGGCAATGATTGCATATTCTGAAAGGTAACTATTTGCGATCGATCGTTAAGGTAACTACTAAACCACTCAAGTTCACTTTCAACTACGCCGTAACTCTCCAACTTGGCCAAAAGTAGGGAGTGGTCTACGGTGTCAAACGCCTTCCTAAGGTCTACAAATATGGCTCCTGTAAGCATCTTTTGGTCAATGTTCCTTCGAATAGAGTCTGTGAGAGAAATAACCGCAGTTTCCGTTGAGTGATATTTACGGAAACCACACTGGTAAGGATTCAAGAGATGATTCGTTGTTAAAAATCTATACAACTGCTCATGGACTGCTTCTCTAATAGCTTAGACACTGTGGGAAGAACTGAGATCGGTCTGTAGTTGTCCATATTTTCGGGTTGTCCTTTCTTAAAAACAGGAATTACCTTAGCAAGTTTGAAATCATCAGGCACTGTTCCTTGTTCGAGGGATACGTTAATGATCTTTGTGAGTGGTCTGGCAATAACATTAGCAGAGTCTTTCAGAAGTCGTGGTGGTATATTATCTAATCCAGCTGCTTTCTTAACATCAATTTTATGCAAATTATTTAGAATAAACTGCTCTTTCACTTCCTCGAATTTAAATACAAAACCACTGTTTAATTTAAACGATTGAAAAAACACTGCGATGTAATATTTCCGATGTTGTTACAAAGATTACTAAAGGATTGGTGCAACCGCGATACTGTTTCATTAGAAATTTGTTGTTTATCTTTACTCAGTTTCCCATCAATCAATACATTAGTCGCCACATGTTTACTCTCTACAGGAAAGACCTTTTTCATAGTTTTCCAAAACGATCGTGGATTATGACTATTGTCATAAATAAGATTCCTATGATATTTTTCTTTCGCTGAGTGGATTCTGCTTGTTACTTTATTTCTAGTCCTACGGTATATGTTGCCCAATCTCCATTTGAATTAGATTTCCTAGCCTTTTTTAATTCATGGTCACGCTGTCTGATTTCTTTCCTAATCTCGCTGTTTATCCATGCACAAGGGTGATTAGACCTTACTTTCTTATTCATTAACGGTGCATGCCTATCAGCTATTTCAGTAAAGAGTGACTTGAACCGTAACCAAAGTTCATTAACGGATAAGCATGATGTATCTAGGGTATTGTTTAAGACATTGACACAATCCTCGCAAAACTTTGCCGCATCATACTTTGCATAATTTCTTACTGTTCTAATCCTTTCTGGTGACCTCTTCCAGTTAATTTTTCTAGTGCAGTAAACCATCTCATGATCACTCAAACCGGTACACACTACACCAGAGCGGCTTATGTTTTGTGGGAAGTTTGTAGCAATAAGTATAGGTAATCACACGGGAAGGAGTGCAATTAATGATTAACACTACGAGTGATATTTGAAAAATGTGCCAAAATTGCAAGAGCCGCCGAGGCGAGTGCAATCTGGCACATTTTTCAAATATCACGAGTAGTGTTAATCATTAATTGCACGACTTCCCGTGTGATTATTTATTTATTATATACATGACAAAATCGCTTTCTTTATATTTCAACTGCATTTTGTCAAGAGTTTTTAATTCTTTTGTAAGCAATTTGGTATAAACAAACTTGGGAAATGATTATAAACTCATAAAGGCACATAATTTAAACTAGAACACAAGATTCAAACTCAAACAACATATTTTAGACTAAGAAAATCTTTATAAATTGTATTTCAAACTTACATAGTCACGTTTCGTTGCATCCCGCCAAGATTATTACTTAAGACTGTTTCTAGGTATTTTCCACAGGATCTTTTTGCCATACAATGCTTCTTAAACTCATTCTTGTGCCAAAATTCAGTTAAATTCGTCCACATTTGTTAGAAATACTTATCTAAATTTCGCTGCCATATTGGATTTTGTTGTTTTGATTTCCCGCTCCCCCCAGCCATCACGAAAATCATTAATTGCACTCCTGGAGAGTGCAATTAATGAAATAATTGCACTCCTCTTAACCAATCAGATTGCAGTAATTTTGTCATGTATGTAATAAGATCTAATAAAGTTTTAGGAATTTTTGTTATACGTGTAGCAGTGTTGATTAATTGGGAGAAATATTGTACTCTTAGGATAGATTTAAGTTGTTTACAATACGATGTAGTTGCCTTGACTGGGAGGAAATCACAGTTGAAATCACCAGTTATGATTACTTCCCTACCTTGTTCGATCGCCAGATCCAACATTGCATCAAACTTAGGCATAAACTCACAATCGTGATAATCTGAAGAGTCAGGCGGCCTGTAGAACACCCCAACGAGAAAGCCATGAGACTTAGACAAACTTATCTCAAGCCATAAACCTTCGACATCAACAGTTTCCAAGTCCGTCCTTCTCACCACTGCCAGATCATTTCTTACATATGCCACAATTCCGCCCGCTTTAGAACATCTGTCCTTCCGAAAATGTTCGATACCCTGCGATCTCAATTTCTGCGTCCGAGATGTTTTCTGCGAGCCATGTCTCCGATAGGGTTAAGATATGAATACCAGATTTCAATTCTGATATCATTAGTCTTAGTTCGTCCATTTTCCTCAGGAGACTGCAAATATTTTGATGTATTAACTTAATTCCACGGGACTCAACAATATCCTTCAGTTCGTTCAGTATACTGCAGTTATCAATCCTAGGGTCTGTGGAATCAAGAACCGGCGTTTGACAGAGTTTGCAAGTACGTACTCGATCGGCTTCTTCTCCAAAACATTTCAGGTGAAAAAACATTTCACACGATATACATTTCATTCTTGACTGGTTGTTTCCTATCTTTCTTAAGCACGCTGGACACGATAAACATTGAGCCATTGGCGATGGGCCAGGGCAGGAATGTATACCCCACACATTAAGATCAGCAGATTTATCAGACTTCGGTTCGATGAGCACACACGAAAGTTGAATTTCCCGCCTTTTGCTTGCCATAAACTCGATAGAATGTGACTGTTTCGATGTCGAAAGATACTTCATTACCAGTAATAGATAACCCCACACTATCAGGGCTCAAGAAAGCACACTTTTCAACACGCAAACTAGCAATAAGTATTAAAACACCAAGAGCAGTTCACAGCACGACCGCCATTGTATGGAAAGCCATAAAAACATGAACTTAAAATACGACTACAAAAGAATACTAATTAGGATGAACAATTATATAATGCCACATGCTTTATCCGATATAAAGTCACTCCACGTGACATATTATGGCTGACATGATTTGCCACCAGGTTTATGAATTATTAATGATATTTTAAGTACTATTTAAAGCACGCGTAGGAGTGTTTTATCACATATAAAATACGACGCGTAGCGGAGTGTTTTATATGTGATAAAACACGACTACAAGTGCTTTAAATGGCTTAAAAAACGACTCATCTTATACGAGTTCATTGGCGAAATAATTTTTAAAATAAACTTTGTCTAAACCGAGAAAATCAAAGCTAAAGTTTATGTAAATTAACATGATTTTTTATCACATATAAAACCACGACACGCTTATGATTTTACTTTGTGTTTTGCTCCTGAATTATTAATGAGTTTTTAAACCATTTTATAAAACAGTGTTACTTATGAATTAAATAATATTTAGTTTAGAGCATTTTGTTTATGTATGATTTGATGTGTATTTATCACGGTAATTAGTATATACTAATATAAAATTAATATAGAAAGACTTTTGAATAATAGAACCACAACGGAAATATGTGGCTAACATAGCCTATATAGCAAACTATAGGTAAACATTACTGCGGATCCAGTATTGTATGTTTTTGTAGGTAAGATGGTTTTTATGGAGTATAAATTGGGGAAAAATGCAGCACTGCCACTAGCGATGTTTTAAATATCGTTGAAAATTGGCCCGAGAATTCATAGTTCTAGTCACAACTATTAATGAGAAGGCAGATTAACCTCTTAATATAATTTTAGTCAATTTACTCGATTCTTGATTGGTTAAAAACTGTGCTAGTCTGCTCGCAGACTGCATCCCGCTCCCCCGCGGGACTACAGTCTGCTGTCATTCGACGCTAATGCCGTACAAGCTACCGACGAAATATGATCGGCAGTTTTTCATTGGTTCGTTTCAAAATTATATTTGCATAAATTTGCTTAGTTAATTTCGAGACGAGTATACCGGTTTTACCGATTACATAAAGTTTCTGGGTGCTGTTGGGCAGACATTGCCACACAAAAGAGCATTTAACTTTTTGGGATGAATAAATTTGGTAGAATTTACAAATCTGGCATATTTTTTTGCCAGTTTATGTTTCGATTTCGTTGTATTGTTTTGCTTGACCTTGTCTATTGTCTATTGACCTTGTTTACATAATATAAGCTTTATTTAAAGTAACGCACCTGATTGGATAATAAAATTAGAAAGCCATTAAAGTGCTGAAGTGCACAATATTATATCTATTTATACGTCTACGTCACTGTATATAGCATTAGTGACAAATGGTCGCAGACTGTTATCCTTCCACCACGGGGCGGAAGGGACAGTCTGTGCGCAGACTAAAACTGTGCCGATTGAACATTAATCGAACCGTGCAATTTCCTATATACAATTCTCAATGAAAGCACTGTGGATAAAAGCCCGTGATCCAACTTATGTTTTAACTATATCTCAAACTTACATGCTAAATTTGTATCTATAGGTGAATCAAACTAAGAACTATTTTGCTTTTGGTGCAGCATTGAATCATGCAGTGCTTCAGAAGAAAACTCCATACGAGAACTATAAGAAATTCTTTCTTGAAAACTTTGAGTGGGCGACCTTAGAAACTGCTATGAAATGGCGGAGAACAGAACCTGAAAGAGTAATTGTTCAGTAAATTTCATAATAACGTAAATGATCTAATAAACGCTCTTATTCTTAAAGACCCCTGCATGAATATAGACGCCCAGGTAAATCTAGAATTTTATAATCAATGCTCCCCTCTATTAATTAAGCACTCCTAATCTGAAAAACACTCATTCCTTGAAAAGAAGTTTATTTGATCATAAACTGTGATTTGATTCAATTATTGATTATTTACTGCATGGTGACGCTTGTTGTTGAATTATTAGTCTTGCCCTCATAACTACAATCAGTGTATTGTGTAGTGTTTGAAGAGTTTTGACTTTTAGTTCACTCTGTTTTTGTTGAAAAGTGTTTTAGAAAACGCAAACCACACTTTGTTAGAGTAATTGCAATGTTTTTGTCTAATAGACGCGCCTCGTCTCATAAACGTCTCCTTAAAGTTCGAGAGAAGTTCACAAACATCCGATGTGTTTATTAAGTCATATACGGTATTTAATAAAATTATCTAGTTTTAATTAACCAAAAGATCTGGAAAGAAACTCTTGAAGCACAGTGGAGGCTCATCCACATTATTATACTGTACTCATATGAGTTTTCAGGCACATCAAGATAATCAAGGTACTAAGGTAGTCACCCAAAATTAATCCACCAAGTTTACGTCCTCGAAGCAGGTTACAGTATATCGTTAATTATGTTACAGTCATAAGGCTGTTAGAGTAGGATTTGTGATTTGGGTCAAGAACAAAGAAAGTTATATTCGTTGGAGTAACATGACGATATTAACAGACAACTTTAGAAATGAATATATAGGCCTATTCTTCTTTGTTCTTGTCCCCAATCACAACTCTATCCCTTACCATGCCAATCTTGTGACCTCAACGTATAGGCTGGCTTAACTTAGTGGTAAGGAGCAGCACGCGTCCGCCACCCGCGTTGATGCCCCCTATCATGCAATAAACTGGTGCAAATAAAGAGCTATAGGATGGGAGATATACATATTTCGCATGACCCTTCTCAGTCACTTTAATAACTCACGAAAACATTCTGATTAATCAGGTCATGGAACTTTCGTTAAAGAGCATATATTTAGCTTTCATATAAGTAAAGAAGCCATCTTTTCCAGGGACACGTGAATCACACTGAGGTAGATGAATTAATGAATCTTCTTTTAACCAACAAGTAAGTATAGTTTATAATTATTTCCTTAATGAATATCAGACTGTCTTGATCAAATACTTATTAAGCTAATCATAATTTTCTTCAATACATATGCTCCCTTTAAACGCGCAGGATTATTTGATATATGTATGCGAGGGACATTTATGACCTATAAACTATTACTTTACTTGTTTATGCAAAATGTCATATTCGAAATCTCATCCTATAATTATTTTTTGGTAAAGTTTACATCGAGAATTTTGGCGATGTCAGACAACCGAGCTGTCTCGATTATCTAGATAGCACTTGAAACACGCAAGCGAGATTCAGCAAACGGAATGGACGTTCCCTATATCCTGGTTGTTTGGATGGAAGTAAAAAAAGAAGTCTGTTCCAAACGTGTACGCAGTGGCCTAAATCGGGGTGGGTGGGAGAGTAAGAGGGGAGCGTTGATATGGCAAATATTGTAGGTCAAATATTCAACAATTTGTTGGGCAAATTCAAATCATATTCAGTATAAGAACAAGAAAACCTAGCTAGAAGTCCAGCTTGCCCAATTTTAATTAAGATTTGCTGTTCCCATATAATATTATACGTTAGTTTTTGACCATTAGAATTCGGTAAAATCTTCCCCCAATGTTATTAAACTGATGAAAATGATCAATCTAATGAGGTTAACTTCGCCAATATAATTTTCCGGGAAAAATTTTTTGGTACTAGTCGGGCACAATCACGAAAAGTTGGGCAATTTCACGAAAAGTCGGGCAATTTTCTTTCCGCCCCCCTAATTTTTTCCTTCCGGTACGCCCATGTGTATACTGTCTGAAACTAACTGAAACTTTTAAGCGTTTATTGAAACACTAAAACAACATTTTGATCAGTGCTAGTTTGAGTTTTTTTTTAATTAAATAAGCAGAAGAGAATAGTTTATATAGTTGTGAGTGAATTTGCAGACCGTTGTGACCATTGTGTGAAAGAAGACAATTAAAAATCATTATTTGTTTACATTTTCGAGATAAAAATCGTGCGTATGCAATTTGTCAGTCCGGTTTGCCTGGATGAAACTGTTACATGGAAATTTCATCCGAGGAAACCGGACTAACTCGCTTGCGACAAACGAAACATCGGCAGAACGTGCCGTGTAATCGAAAATGAAAATTTATCCCCGAGCCAACGGCGCGGAGCGCTGTTCCGGGCGTAATCCCGGGGCGAGGGTACTAATTCCGCTCGAAGTATGAAGTTCATCAAACATCGCGGGCGTATAGCTATTGTAATAACTCCAAAAACAAGGTGGCGGTATATGACATGTATTCATTTATTAACTTTACAACCATACATAAAATAGACTAAAATACTACATAATATGGTTGAAGGTATGGTCAACAGGACATGAATAGCCCCATATGAAGACCAACCTTAATGAAAACAAACTATAACAAACATAAATCAAAGACGATAACAAATATAAAATTTACAGAAAACATGGCGAATTACGAACAACAGCTTAAGTTGAAAGAGCGGCACTTAGAACAGAAGGTTTTCCAAGTGCGCATTCTGTTTACATCGAAAGATGAATGAAGTAGAGAAGAGTAATGAACAGTTAGTCTGTTTTTAAAGGAGGAAACGGATGAACTATTACGAATGGTAGGAGAGAGATTATTCCAGAGAAAGACAATTCGGTTGAAAAAAGAGTTCCTAAAGAGAGAAGTCCTGCAATGATTGACACGAAGCAAGTTGTCCGAACTTGAACGGGTGTGAGACGAGCTGTTTGAAGAAAAAGTGACGAAAGAGGAGATATCTAGGTCGAAGAGACCGTGCTTACATTTAAAAAAGAAGACGAGATCCTTTAGTTCCATCCAGTAGGATATTGGTAATAAATTAAGCTTTTTAAGGCGTTCAGGATATGGCAACTCATAATCCTGAAGGATACATTTACTAGCTCGTCTTTGAACACCCTCGATGATCGCAAGATCACGTGACGATCCTTGAGGTGCCCAGATCTCACTACCATATGACAGATGAGATCGGACGAGAGCAAGATAAAGAAGCCTACGGCAGCGAAAATCAGACATTTGCGTACAATTCCTACGAAGAAAACCAAGCATACGATTGGCTTTTGCAGTGCAGCTGGCGATGTGAGGGGACCACTTTAGGTCATTGCTGATAACAACACCCAAGTCTACTTGGTTAGCTATGCTCTTAACTGGATCGTTGTTAAGAAAGTAGCAATGAGTTGGAGGGTTACGTTTGCGAGATATCCTAAGTAGGAGCGTCTTCGAGACATTAAATTTCATTTTCCAGTTAAGTGACCAGTTGGACATAGCGTCCAGGTCAAGCTGAAGGAGACCACGATCAACTGGTGATCGTATAGCACGATAACACTTGCTGTCATCAGCAAAAAGTGCAACGGTACTATTATTGGTTACCTCGGGAAGGTCATTTACATAAAGAATGAATAAAAGTGGACCTATTACACTACCTTGTGGCACCCCAGAGGTAACATTAAGAAAAGATGAGGAAGCTCCTTCAACGACAACACATTGTTTGCGATCACGAAGGTAATCAGCAAACCAGTTAAGAAGTGGACCTGAGATTCCAAACGATTTGAGTTTGAACAAAAGTTTGCTATGGGACACCGAGTCAAACGCTTTAGCAAAGTCGAGATAAATCAGGTCTGTTTCCTTTCCAGAGTCAAGAGTACGACCAAGGTCGTGAAGTACACTCAAAAGTTGAGTAACACACGACCTTTGACAACGAAAGCCGTGTTGAAGGTCGTACAAGGAGTTTTCAACAAAAGAAGAAACCTGCCTGAAAATTAAACGTTCGAGAACTTTTGAGACTTGAGAGAGTAAGGAAACTGGTCTGTAGTTAGTGACCTCATGAGTGTCACCCTTTTTGGGTATAGGCACGACATTAGCAGCTTTCCATTCAGAAGGAAAAACACCCTGCTGAAGAGATAACTCAAAGAGAGCAGTCTTCTTAGTGACTCTTTCATCTCAATAGCGTGAAGTAAGTCCTTGGTGATGTATGGGGGTGTAAAAGAACGCTTGAGCTTTGTTTTGGGGATGAAACGGTCAACTGCGACAAGGAAAGCTTCCTTCCACTTAGCCCAGGCAAGATTAACGTTGTTACTTTCGTTGAGGACTATATCAACTAGTGGAGTGTTCCTTAGACTGTTAAATAGGCCCACGAAATCACCCTTAGCATAATTATAGACCACACGTTCGGAGGATTGTTTAGGTTGTTGATGGAGTTTTAGGTCGAAAAATATAGCTTTGTGATCAGAGGGTAGAGAGATGGAGTCGTCATCAGTAACTTCAAAGTTGTCGGTCAAGTGTTCATTTGTAGTTAAAACCAGGTCAATGAGGTTGCTACCGCGGGTAGGTAAGTTAATCAATTGCAGATATGGTTGTCCTAGAACAAAACTTTTCGAGAGAATGGCGAGCGATCTGATGTACATTTGATGTACATTAAGTCCAACGGGCGACTTCTAAAACGTGGGCTTATTTGTCAACAAATATTATTGTTTTATAAACAGATATTATATATTCTAGCTAACTTTACATGAAAAATCTATTTTAAAAATTCACTAACATAATATAGTAGTAATCAACAATTGTGAAATTCATTATAGAGAGAATAATACATATGGGTGCGCGGGAATACCAGATTTATTTCGAATGCTGAACATGATATCATGTTCAACACGAGAAATAAATCTGGTATTTCCGCGCACCCATGTATTTTTCTGTTTATTATATAAACAAAATTCAGTGAAAAACAATAAAACGTCCGTGACAATGCGTTTTACAACAAATGATATTTTCACACGTAAAAATATCGTATTTTTTACGTGTGTTTAAATACGATTTTTCTCAGTGGCCAAAAACTCTATTTAACACTTATGTTTATATAATAAAAGATATTAAAATACTCATTAATAATTCATAAACCTTGTGGCAAATCATGTCAGCCATAATATGTCACGTGGAGTGACTTTATATCTGATAAAACTCATCCTCATTGGTATTCTTCATATAATTGTTCATCCTAATTAGTATGATTATACAATTGTTCATCCTAATTAGTATATTCTTCTGTATATTCTTTTATCAGATATAAAACACTCCTGCTCGTTTATTAAACAGTACTTAAAGCGAGCAGTGCGAATTTAATTTCAACTAGTCGGTTTCGAGTCGGGGTTGTCATACTCGCTTACATGTCTTACATATACTTTTTGCGAATTTTCTAATGGTATAGTTTATTTTTGTTATGTAAAAATAAACTTGAAATCAGTTTTGCATTTTTGGCAACATATTACTTTAAAGGTGATCTACAGTCCGTATGTAAACAAAGCCTTTGTTTACATTTTTGTGTCCAAAATATTGAGCTTTATTCGACAACTATTTATATTTTCAAGCTTCTAGAGTATAATAAACGATCAAGAAACAACAATCAGGCTTTTCAAGAACTCAAAACATAGTTAAACTGTTTGTATCATAAAAAGTGGGCTCATTTGTGCACATGCGCAGATCGGACTGTAGATCACCTTTAATCAGCCA
>CACRXK020000546.1:0-76921 GCA_902702795.2 Paramuricea clavata
CCCCCCCCCCCCCCCCAATAAATAAAAAAAAGCTTCCTACAGCCCTGATATGTAAATTATCATGGGCAAATTAAAGCACATTACTGTATGTCGCAGAAATACAGTTATTGTAACTAAAGTGCCTTGTCTTAAAGGACGTTATCATTATGTATTTCCGATTAATAAACACAAACTCTCATAATGTACGAAATGCCATTTCAGACCCCCGGACTTTTACAAAGGTGCCATCCACATCCCCAATCTCACTCTTAACTTCTCTGCAAAGTTGAGAGGTCTGAATATGGCAAATTTGTGATTGAATTCAAGAGCTTTCACCAAAATGGAAATATCTCAGAAACAGTTGCATAAAAAAATCTGATCTTTTCAGCCAAACATTAGTGATATACGATTGACCAAATTTAGTTTAAATGATTTTGCATGCCTACATATATCATTAGTTTTTTCAATGAGAATTTTTATTTGTAAAGCAGTGACACTTTGTTTTTCATGTCACTCATCACCTAAAGGCGCAATATCTCCATAAATTTATATAAAAACCAAAATTAATTTACTAAATAGTACATATCTATATTATAACCAATTTTCATCTTTTGGGATATGAATTAGAAAACGATCAAAAATTATAAAAAATACTCATTTGCTTTTTTTGGGCAAGATATTTACAACATGAAATTTAGAACAGTAACTAAGTGTTCAAATTCAACAAAATGTGCAAGCCAAAACACAGTGCTTGTTCATCTTTGGAGTTTTTAATTACCTCAAATATATTTAAAAGGACATATGGTACTAGAATTTATTTATTTTCAATATAAACCAAGGATGGGAAGGTGAGAAAATAGGAATTTTCTGAGGTGTTTTTAACACAGACAATGACAGCCGACATTTTCAAAGGCAAATTGCGGTGACAAAACCAAAAGTTATTCACTTCTCTACTCAAAGCACTGAAAAACACCATAAAGAGAAAAACATTTTAAACATACATCAGATAAGTCATTTATAATAGCTCAATTTTCTCATGTTTCTGTTTGGAAAGAAACGGTTTTTAGCCAAAATTATTTTGTGCGCCAATGTAGGCTGCTATAAAATGTCAGACACACGTTTTCCTTTGAAGTCTGGCTCTAAAAAACAATCACTTTTTTTAGTTTGAAATAAGCTTTCATAAGGACTAATTGTGTAGAAATGTTATCTGTATGCTCAAATGAAAAAGATAACCTAATATTCAGGTATTCAACATAGCTATAAAAGGGTGAAATAAGGACTTTCATCTTTGGTTGTTTGTCAGACATGAGAAACCACATTACTCATTAGTGCCATTTTGTTGTGCGTGCTCTTATAAAATAAACACCTCAAAACCATACACTTTTAGTTCAGAAAATAACAAAGTTTCCCATAGACATTATTAAAAATGTTCTAGTGAAGCGATTTCATGATAAATAAGTGAGCTATGGGCCCAAAAGAACTGCTAAGCTATGTTTTTGTTAGGACTTCAATTTCATGGCTTCCCGCAAAGGAAGCCATTTCAGAAAGAAGCGGCATTTTGCAAACAACCGTCGCGACCTACTTTTGATAACTTTTCCTTCTGATTCAACGTGTAGTCACTAGAAAATGAGGTTGCATCAACATTATTATCTGCTTTATCGATTTAAAGTTTTATGGGGATATAAAACCCAATAGAAAAAGCATTTTAAAAGCTTTAGAACTCAAGTGCAGACTTTTTGAAAATTTGCACGCGGCAAGCAAAGCGCACTAATTCAATACACTTATTTTAAACCACAATATGTCTGAAACGAGTTGTCGTTTTAAGACTAAATTGATGAAAATAGATATAACAGTGATTTTGGAATATCCTACTTACTTAGTGTAATTTAATACTCGAAGTATTCTTGCCAAAAAGGGCACGTACGCACACAGTAATTTAATCTGGTGTCGTTTGAAACATACTTTAGCTAAAATAACAACTTGAACAAGAAGACCAACAATGGGTTACAAAAACAGTCGAAGTTGTGCCCAAATTTGCATAAACAGTTCGTTTAAAAAGATAACTTTAAACTAGATTCAACCAACTTTAATGCGGTCGAATTTTGTGAGTGTTTGATCGCATATTTCTACTCAAAAATACGCTTAAAAATATGTCGTATCTGCTCACTTGAGTTCCATGTTCATGTTTCTTGTGATTTCCGACTTCTATTTCTAATAAAGTTTGGAGAAATCCTCATCTTGTTGGCTGAAAATCTCGCAGATGGTTCACAGAAGAACTTGGCCTCAAAACGTCAATACATTCGCTTTCCTTTCATGCCAAATTTTCATTGTAGATGATTCAAAAACCTCTTCTTTCTTCGCTTTTAAAACTTGCTGTAAAACCCTTCTTTGCAACAGTATCACCATCGTTCATTATTTTTGAAAAGCTAAGGTTTTAAACTTGAAAAACTTTGCGAGTTTTTGGCCGATTTTGTTGCATGATACACCGTTGAAAAGCTCGAATTTCACGTTCTATTTTCGTATCCGTTGCTAGGCAACCTGATAAACATGTGCTCAAA
The DNA here is from genome assembly GCA_902702795.2 of Paramuricea clavata. NCBI lineage: Eukaryota > Metazoa > Cnidaria > Anthozoa > Malacalcyonacea > Plexauridae > Paramuricea > Paramuricea clavata. Next base: position 2,538 of record CACRXK020000546.1, read on the forward strand.
TATCATGCCCGCAAGTTAAGGAGTCATGTTAGGGCGCATTGCCGCTTACCTCCTTGCCAATCTCACGGCGCATTCGGGCGCATTGCCGCTTAATGAGTTAAACAATAAACATGGATAAGTCTACCCTGGATTCCAGAGACTTCGACAGTAAATAATAAATTGCAATGTCGCGAAGGCTCTGGTTCAACGGGGCGATTCTTTGATTAAACCGCGCCAATCACATAACAGAATTGGTGGTTTTAGTACAGAATCTGTACTAAAGCCACTAATTCTGTTTTGTGATTGGCGCGGTTCAATCAAAGAATCTCCCCGTTGAACCAGAGCCTTCACGACATAAGTCTAATTCAAATATAAAACTTTTATAGTAGCATTTGTTGAAGTATGAATACTAGAAATATATTTATATCAGCATTCTAATTCCATTTATATTGTCGCGGCAAATTCAAATTTTAAACCGAACCACATGCTCAAATTTCGCAAATGAAGATTGGAGGTATTTCCTTTATAATTTGCTTTATTATAAACAAAATATGAACCTATTCTCACCTGAACATTATGCAAACATCGCTGATGTATTACTTGAGAAAATCAAGTTGAATCTCATCAAAAATAGTTATATTTTGAACATAAACATTCACAAACTCAAAAATATAAAAATTTTGAAAAAATATTGGAGGTGTGATGATCTATCCCTTGATGCTTTACGCGCGTGGCTAGAAAACTAGACACCAGTCTGTCAGTCGCGCACATTGCGGTAAAGTGTAATTGTATAAGAAATTAAAATTCCTATAAGAATTCCTATAGGATTTGAAAATGGTGAAAAAATTCCTATAAGAAATAGAAATTCCTATAGGAAGAATGAGTTTATATTTCGTAAATTATATTTTCTCTGTGTTTTTATATAAGTAAAGTTCTTATGGGTATAAGAATGTATCAGGCCATATTGGTATAGGCTATGAATTTTTTCCACCATTTTCCAATCCTGTAAGAATTCCTATAGGAATTTTTATTTCCTAAAGGAATTTTTTCACCATTTTCAAATCTTATATGAATTCCTATAGCAGGGGCGGTTCCAGGGGGTAGCAAGCGTTGCTTGAGACACAGTCAGATTTTTGAGATCGTCATATTCTCTAAATTGGTCTATAAGGATGGAAGCGATCGTTATTTATACGTATAAACGTCCCAAACATTACAACTTCAAACAGATATATACACCTGGTACAGCGTTATGTATTACTGTTTTTTTCCAACAAAATCGCGAAATAAAAACGTAAATATCTCAAAAGATGTAATTCCTGTGCTGTAAAAGGTTCAAAACATTGGGAAAACCCAGCACTTGCTGGATATTACATGTTTGCCACTACGATAACCGAGAACTACTCGAAGTTGATCATTTTAAGTTCGGAAAATGTTCGTCAAATGCGACTGCGATTTTGAGGCACGGTCCGCGGTTCTGCTGTTACTAAATATAGTAACTTCTTGACATGGTGGAGCGTGTCAAGCCAATCACAGGCCGATATTTTGTCACATGAGACACGGTGCGACACAGTGGCCATGTTTTTGTTGTGCAATATTATGGAAATGGTTAAATCGGGAACAGTTCGAAAACTTCTCACTGTGCATTGTTTGTGCATGCCTTCTAGTACAAAACTTAGTGAAATTTTTTGGCGCTAAGACGTTAAGTTTCAAGCAGAACTGTTGAATCAACATTGTGGTCGGGAAGACAGCAAAGCGAAGTTGGAATAGAAAACATATACGAACGTCCAGAAAGATATACCTATGCTTATGCTTTAATACCTGCAAGGTGAGACTGAATCTGACTTCTAATATTTATAACTTGTATGCAAAGTGTGTACTTAAATTTATTGTGATCGAATATATTACAGCGAAATATTAGCTGAGCACCGAATGTTATCATGCAAACATGTCATCATGATTCATGAAGAATGTTTTATTTATCCAGTCGATTCACTAGTATATATTAATTTAATTTCTTTGTGATAAAGTTACAATGTGAAATAATATTACATGTAACTGCATGTCTGGTTGGTATATTTTTGAATTAAAGACTCGTATTGTTAACGACAATACCGTTTGGTTGACATGTATGCATTAGTTATATGGCACCTATACCATTACCGGCAATGCAATATTTACAAATTCAATGTTACTTTATTTGTAAATATTTTGGTGATATTAATAATATGCAGTATAGTGGCATGTTTAACTTATATATTGAATATCCTATAAATTATTGTGTCAAAAATTACTGGATAAAATTAGGATGTGTTTATATGGCGGTGAGCCATCTTCACATTGAGATGTGTTTTGAGATGATCTTAATTCAGGTTCTCAGCCAGCAAATCTTTTTCGGCAAATATTTCTCCTGCTGAGGGGTGACCACTGGATGAGTAACATGCCTAAGTATATTAATATATCTGAAACAAAATAGCTTCAATTCTCATTATTATTATACATTTGACATTTTGATCAATTTGATGGAGTACCTGGCTGAATGAAAATGTCATTGTTAAGTAAAGAAGCATAGCAGCACAAATTCAGTACTCTCCAAAGCCAAGAGTGTTTGAAAAATTTCGAACAAGCATAATTGGAACAGATACTGATATGAAGTAACATAAACTTCAAAGGTTTCCAGAGGAACGTTTTCTCGAACCCCCCCCCCTTACTGAAGATGTATCGTACGAAATGGGACGCCCTCTTTTACAATCCTGGCTAAAAGCCTGCATCTCCCCCATTTCTTATATAGCTGTTACTCAAATGAACCATGTGAAGATTGGCCATGCAAGCAAATATAAACGATAGTTTACTCAATTACTGTAGTACGTCACAATACACACAAAAATACCACATTCTGTGCTACATTACTTTGTCTAGTTCTTGGGTAACTTTAGTAATCATTGGAAAGATGTTGCACAATACTGTAATGGGTTAACATAGATTTTTTAACTGTGTTGTAAAGAAAAGTGAATTAATTCAAGTAACAATATGCGAATTAGGTAAATGCATGAATTAATTAAGCATGCGTGAAAGGCATTGGTGCCAAAAAATGAAAGTTTCAGCGCCTATTTGAAGGACTTAAAATTGAGCAAATTTTCGGATATTTGGACCATTTAATAAAACACGTAACAAATTTCTCGTCCATGAACTCAAAATGCATTTTAACCTTTAAAATTTCACAAACAAGCTATTTTTCATGCTGCTAAAAAGACGTCCCCCCCTGCTTTGGAAAATTAATCTTTATGAAAATTTCTTGATTATTCTACATTATAAGTACCCAAACAATCTATATTTATCAAATATTTAATGACATCGGATTTATGAAATTGAGAGCCGTTTCAAAATTGTCTACTTTTTTATGATACACCCTGTACTGAGTTGCATGAACATGCTCCATACTATGCCGGTCATCCCGTAGTTAATTTGCAGGGTGAGAATGGAGCGTTCACTTGGCTTAAAATTGCCTTTGCAAAGTGCTTCTCTGATACTGCCATGTCAGTTTTTGAAAATATGATCATACAGCAGCAGTTAGCCTACTGAAGAAGCAATGCATAATGCACATAATTACGAATTCTTGATGTTTCCTTTAGCGATGGTAATTGGCTTACAAGTCAATCTTACTATCCAACCCAAACTGTTGATGTTTAATATCACAACCACCAAAACTCCAAAAGCAAATGCTTCACCGTCCATATGAACAAAGCTGCAGTGTATTGCAATTGGAATAAAACGAAACTTTGTTTTTCATTACTTTTGTCTAAAATGTTTATTTGTTGAGGACCGAAATTTGAGGAGGAAATATGCCGTTCAGAACGCAGGAAATGGCGTTTCCGGGCTTCAAATTTCAAAAATTTTCCGAGGGGCATGCCCCCAGACCTTCCCTATCAATGCGAGGTCTTTCCAAATGCTACGGTCAGATTATTGGCTGGATCTGCCCCTGCTATAGGAATTTTCAAATCTTATAGGAATTCCTATAGGAATTTTCATTTCCTATAGAAATTCCTATAGCCATTTTCCAATCCTATAGGAATTCCTATAGGAATTTTTTTCACCACTTTCAATTCCTATAGGAATTCCTATAGGAATTTTCAATGCCTATAGGAATTCCTGTAGGAAATTTCAATTCCTATAGGAATTCCATAAGGCATTTTCAATGCCTATAGGAATTCCTATGGGAAATTTCAATTCCTATAGGAATTTCTTTGACCATTTTCAACTCGTATAGGAATTCCTATTAGTGTGGCGGATATGTGCATGGATGTTTTTCCGAAGAGGGTTAAAAGCACCAAATTGTGCACAGTAGCATCTTTTTATGAGTAGAACAACATGCAAAAGTGGGGCCATCGTAAAACCGGTTTTTTTAGAGAGTTACAATGCTATTAGCATTATTTGCTATTAAATTCTACTACAACAAAAAATGTGAAATTTTGAATTCAATCGCGACAAATATAACTTGCATCATCAGAAAGCTTGTAAAAAAGACTTTTAAACAGTTTTTTTATTCTTCAAATGGTTATTGCTGTAAATTAGCCACATTATCTCGCTAAATGTCCCTAATTCATTATTCGATGTTTGAAAATGCATTTTTAACAGTTTATAATTCGAAAACTATTTCAGAAATCAAAAACTGTGTAAACGTCTTATATGCAGTTTTTTATAAGCTTTCTGATGATGCAAGTCATATTTGTTGTAATTGAATACAAAATTTCACATTTTTTGGCTATAATAGAATTCAATAGAAGATAATCACTAATTACCCGTTTTCAGGAGTTAGCAGCAAAATAGCGATGGCCCCACTTCAAATATCTATTAAGCAAATAAAACTACATCAATTGTAAAAGTTTGATGCTTTTAACCTCAACGGGAACTACTGATCAATAATTTTACACATATCCGCCTCACTATATAGGAATTTTCAATTCCTATAGGAATTCCTATACGAACTTTCAATTCCTATAGGAATTCCTCTAGGAATTTTGATTTCCTATAGGAATCCTTATAGGAAATTTTTGTAAGGGACGAACCCTGTCTCGGTTAAGTAGGAACGTAGATACGGACATCGTTTAAAACAGATTATTGATATCTGATCAAGTGGGCATGGTGAGCCAGACAGTTTCATTTTACGGATGACGTTTGTAATCTCTTGATAGGTCGTGGGGTCAAGATTAAAAGGCGTTTGAGGAGAAGCAAATTTTGGGATCCAACTTGGGATGTTGAATCTTTATTTGGACTAATCGCGGAGAATGTTTTGGTGAAGTAGGATGTACATTGCGCTATATTAAATGATGGAAGTGAGCTGGTACCCTTTTTGAAAAATCTTTTAACGTAACCCCAGAAGTTTTTACCAATTAGATTATCGTGATGAATGTCTGCAGATGCATGACTATCGGAATTATTTAGGTCCATATTATTTGACTTATTAAGGAGGATGCGCAACTTCTTCCTGACAAATTTGATCTCCAGGACACTACCATTTTCCAGTTTTAATTTCTTTAATGCTTTTTTTAAATCCTTTGTTGAAAATGTTTGGTATTTTCTTTCGAATTCTACACTGCTATTATTGTAAACATGACCAATTTAATTCCCCCTTTTTAAGTCGGGGAAGTTTTCTTCGGTGTTTGAAGGTGATATTTCAGGGTTAATTGGGTCAGTGTTATCATCATGATTGTCGTCGTTCAATGCTTCAGTCATTTGTTGTTGCAGTTCGTCTTCAAGGTCGTCAATAACTCTACAGCTTCGTTGGTGCATTTTAAGTCCGCAAGCTCCTTTGCAGACTTTACCACAGCAACATTTGACTGCTTTGCAAGACTTTACAGGTAGACACATTTGTGTAGGCATTTCCATAGCAGGATTAACATTCAAAGTGGATTCTCATTCGTTCCCAACTTTACTTTTACACCGCCACAAATGACGGCCTAACGATTCAAATTCCGTGCCACAAAATCCACATATTATTAGCGTTGAAAATAACGCAAGCAAGCTTGCACAAATCATACTTGATTAATTTTAGGTATAAAATTCAAAATGTAACATAACTATGTCAATTCAAGTAAAATATTTCAATGAAACCAAGGACATGTACAGAGAGCGTATATATGCAACTGCTCGATGTATAATAATGTATAATAATTATAATAATAATAAACTTTATTTATATAGCGCACAAATCCAAAGCTGTTCAAGGCGCTTTACATGATTTAAAATAAAACTACTATATACAAACAAAGTAGGGTACCTAAAGTTATCTACATGAATAAAGATTTGCTACTAACAAATTTAAAAAAAAGATAAGTTTTAACTGACTTCTTAAAAGCGTAAACACTAAATGACTTGCAAATATCCAATGGTAAAATATTCCAAAGTCTAGGTGCACAAACTGAAAAAGCTTTATCACCATATATCTTTGTAATAGTCCTCGGTTGACTTAAGAGTTCATTCAATACAGATCGTAGTGATCTTGAGGATTCACGAAACTGTAGTAGATCAGTCAGATACCTAGGACTCATGCCATTAATTGTTTTATAAACTAACAATAAAATTTTAAAAACTATGCAGTAATGTACTGGCAAACAATGCAGATCCACTAAAACTGGAGTGATATGTTCATATTTACAAATCCGACAAACAATTCTAGCAGCTGTATTTTGAACATACTGTAACCTCTTCATTTGGTACTTCGGTAAGCCAAAGAGAAGAGAGTTGCCGTAGTCTAGCTTCGATGTAACAAACGCGTGTACAACAATTGCAGCAGTCTCTCATCAGATATTTGCGGATCCTCGATAAGTTCCTCAGATAGTAAAAGGAAGATTTACATTTATCAGCAACATAGCTATCAAACATCATGTGCTCATCGAAACCAACACCCAAACTTTTAACTAGTGTAGCAGTGATAGGCACTTTCTCAAGTTCAATGTTCAAATCATCAACAGGTGGTTTGTTACGGTACCTTGAATGTATCAACATAATTCCAGTTTTATCATGATTGAGTACAAGTAACTTCATCAATTTTACCCGGGGAGTTCCTAGCCATGTTCTTTCTGGCTAATACGTCCTGTCGAACACCATCAATCTTACTGACAAAATAATCAGCAAATGCATCAGCGAGCTTGCGATCACTATTTGCCAAAGGATAACGTCTATCCAAGCTTTTTTGTAACAACTTCTCCACTGTTTGAAAAAGTACTCTTTGATCGTGTGTGTTATCACGTATGATGGTTGAGTAGTATTCTTCTCTCGCCTTATGTAGCATTTTGTTAACAACATCACACTGAGCCAGATAGTTTGCTCTATTGCAATCGAGTCGATTTGAGCGCCACTTACGTTCAAGCCTTCGTCGTTTCTTTTTCGCATCTGTCATCTCATCATTATACCATAATGCATTTGGATGAACAATGATTGATAGAGTTTTTACTGGTGCAAGTTCATCCACGATACCACACAGAACGGTATGATAGTTATTTACCAGCACCGAAAGACTTGTGTCGTCATCTATATTCAACAATCCAGATGAAGTAATTTTGATATTAAACGATTCACAGTCAAAGTTCTGAAGTTGCCTACTCACAAACGTTTTTCAGCTGATTGGATTGCTTATCAAGATTGAGATTAAACCATATCAGCTTATGGTCAGAGACAGGCTGCTCCAGAACACAAATATTGCTCACTTCCAAAGCCACACAATCATCTCTTGTAATTACAAGATCCAAAATGTGCGTAGGTGACACTACGTGTTGTTTCAAACCAAATGAGTCCAAGAGACCAATAAAACGAACAGCTTGAGTATTCTCAATAAATATCATCTATGTGGAGATTAAAGTCTCCCATGATTAACAATTCTTCAGAACATACAATAAGTTCTTCCAATAAGTTGAAAAATCATCCAGGAAAATTTCGGGGGATAGTCCAACAGCCGGCGGGCGATATATAACAATTACTCTAACATTTGCAACATTTATGAAACTAGCATCCAAATATTCAAATGACCAGAAAGAATGTTCACAAGTTCTCAATCTCGCCCTGACACTTTGTCTATACAAGAGCCCTACACCACCACCAATCCCATTGCTTTTTGGTACATGAATGGACTTGTAACCTGTTGGGCAAAGGTCACCAACAATTGAATCATCACCTTCCTGATGTAGCCAAGTTTCAGTAATGCCCAAAAGATCAATTCCTTTCTCTACAACAAGGTCTTTAATTAGTAGAGTCTTATTGCAAAACAGACCTTGCATTGATTACACCTGATATAAAGTTGAGTTTTTTATTTGGTACAATGTGAGAAGTTCGATTTGCATTTGGTTGAAGGTTAATTAAGTTACAGTAATTAACACCATTGGGCTTTGAATACAAATGAGCAGAACATCTACAGTTGGAAGTAACAAGTTGAATATACGATGTTGATGGCTTATAAAGCTTCTTTCCCCCTCTTGAGCGACTCTTCTCCTTATACCAAGACATTTCAATCGGGATAATAACCAACGATCAATACAAACACACTGGTTGGAATTCTCAAAGGCAAATAAAACCGTTCTTGAATACTTAATTTTCACTGGCAAATCCAGAGCGTCGAAGCATGTCGAGCGGGACTCTAAAGCTTGAGAATTAACATGTTTCTTTCCCAAAATTTCGAATCGAGGACCCGGATTTCTCTCAACATCAATAAAGACTGTCATATCAAAGTGGAATGGTTTATCCAATAACGCAAAACACATACAACCATGTTTCGTTTCCTTCATAAGCGGCTTTCTCTGTTTAAATACTGATGCATATTGCACAACAGTTAATATGACTCGAAACGTGAAAGGGAAAACAGGAATTTGCTTTCTTTCCAACCAAGACAAACCAGATTCAGTTAGATATCCAGACATTCCAAAACACTGGATTGCAGAAGTACGGTTTATTTTAAAACAGCATCTTTGTGCCATTAAAAATCTCAAAAAGACTAAAATACACAGGAAGCGAAATAATAACTTTATTTGAAAATTATTTCTATATAAATACATAAAAATATACAATCTGTCCCACTAAAAATCTTTAAAATGAATATTGTCTATAGTTTTATGTGTCTATTGTTATTTTAAAAAGGGTATAGTGTTCTATTCTTACAGCTAGTCAAATTTGTAGTCCGCTTTCTTTACAAGAAAGTTCAATGTCAGTTGTGTCAATGTCTCAGCGCACCGAGGTTCGGCTGCCTCTTATCGCCATAACAGCTGATCGAATTAAGGGAAACGATAATATGCATTGCATCCAGGCCAGAGTGATACCATACTCACTCTTTCGTTTTTCTGCCAGCAACTCCGCCAGATGTTTATATGCAACAGCGGTCTCTTTCCCCATTCCACCAGTTGTCGAGAATACAAGTGGTGTGAAGACAGCGTTCTCTGTATTCTCTCTTCTTCACCATCTCATGCTGCCTGTACAGTGAGGGTATGCTGGTATTTTGGTAGCTAGGTGCATTTGGGTGGAAAAAACCCTTACGTCGAAAAATACATCTTGCTGCCGGTTCCAAAACCCTTTCGCTCTAATATCGAGTCTTGCATCATCCTGACAATTGGCTGTATGTGGTAGTATAATTTCACCCGAGAGCTGTTGAAGTGGTGGTTCCTTTACTACGTCAGAGCACACCTCATTTAGCCACTGAGCTGTTACATCTCTAATCTCATTATGCCTTGCTATAGGTAGTCCACCGAGAGGACATGTCATGGTGTGATCTGTTAAGAATGACTTTCCACACCTACAATAATGAGGGGTGTTTTTCAACTGCCAACCATATCATAAACTTAGCGCATCACGAAATTCACCTTTATTCAAATTGAATCCCTGATCTTGTAATGGTAATGCCGAAAGCCATGATGAAGATCCTTTTTCACAAAGTAAATCCATCATTCTCTGCTTCGCCAGAGGCAGTTGTTCCCTCACCTGTTGAGACATATCTTTCATTCTCTCTTTCTTTTCCTGACGTAAACTAGCCTTAATGGATTGTAATTGGGGTTTACTAAACGACTCTCTCTGCTTGACTATCATACCTTTGAGCGGCGTGCTGATTTTCTGCGAGGATTGATACTCATGACTTGCGTTGGTAATAGGATTAATGATATTTAGACCCCCATAACGTATGGGTAATGAAATGAAAGATCTTTCATCTGCATTACAGTGGCTTCTTCCGGTAAGTGCAGGTATAAAAACTTGATTGATTGAGTCTTCTAATGGTTCAAAAAGACTATCAATGTCCTTGACTGTCCACATTAAGTACCTCCATTTGCCCACAATACAATGCGAGAATGCTGCATATGCAGATTGTGGGTAATGCTCTGCTATTTTGGCAAGATCTTCAATCTCATTCACAAAAACATCGATCTTTTCAGCAGTAAATGTTTTGACAAAATCGTGTGAGCCGATTGCTGATCCGAGCATTTCATAACCTTCTGAAGTCACTTTAATTCCTTCCAGCTAGCACAGTACACAAACACATTTTAAATTGGTTGTGGTTTGGTTAGGTCCAACCTAACCTTCAAATAACGTAATTAGAACGTTCGTACACGACACTAACTAGAATGAATATCCTGATGTGGAAACTACGTTGTCATAACGTTACAGAATATGATTTCCGCCAACGTCGAGAAAACGTTTTAAATGTGTACAGATCCACAGGTCGGTATGTTGGCAACTACGTTCTTATTGCATTACAGATTTACGTTTTCTGCCACATCAAGAAAACGTTTTAAACATGTATGGGTCCACAGGTCGGTACACGGCAACTACGTTCTTATTGCATTACAGAATTACGTTTTCTGCCAACGTCGAGAAAACATTTTAAACACGTAGCCAAATGGACCAAACATTTTGAAAAGGATTACACTTTTAGATCAAGGTGCATGTGTAATTACCGCTGTTCACATATCCACTTAGCCGAAATGTGTGTAATTTATTCTATTCTCAAATTGCAATGTATTTTATTTGCGCACGTTGTTGGCCGAGTGTATAGTTTTTTGAGGCAAAGTTTACATTTACATACACGTTATATCCACCTTCGAAGGTATGTATTATGTATATGTTTAACAGTACATATATCTCTTCTAATGTAAATTTGCTTATTTTGTGGAATGTCCATTCAAGGTTTTCTGACATTTGATTATCTCTTCTTATGTAGTCCTTCCGACAGTTTGTTGTTGACGTTGTTGCATATACCAGTAAATTGTATCATACGAACACGGAACACCACAACTTTATAGTCCGAATGTAAGTATATATTTAGCTCTTTGTTTATGTTTTTACTGTATTGCTGTCTTGTCAGTTGACCTTTGATATTTTTCTTTAATAAACGAGACATTTTAAAGTATTATTGTATTTTAACTGCAGGGTAAATTTCTATACATTCAACATGTTTGCTGACATTATTATAGACTCGTTTTTGATCATATAAAACATATTCCTGTAACATGATAACTACAGGGAAATTTGAAATTAAGGCCCTTAGTCCGAATAATTTTGTGTTTGTTCTTTCCAAGATGCTAAATAACGCATGGCTGTTGTTACACAATCGTTTATGAATTGGTTCCATTGAATCTTGTCCAACACAAAAACCAATAGCTATAGTGTATTGGAAAATTTGCACGACTTTTATATTTCAGAGCACAAAGAATCCATTGAGACTGTGAAGTGTCTGTTTCTAACATGCAAATTGTTTGCACTTTTAGAAAACGGCTGATGCGTCTGCAGGTGATGATGGCCAAAATAAAGAGTGACTAAAATCTGTTGCACAAAAGTATAACATTCTTTTATGTCGGTTTTCCACTAGCGAATTTCTTCGTGCAAAAGGACTTTTATATGGTTAAAATTTAAGACTTTATCATATAAGGTGATAAGTAATTTTACATAAGTTCCAGCTGACTGAGCAGAGAGCTCATAAGACAAAAGAGTATATAGTCTGTTCGCGCGACAAAATTCACTTTAGCTTCTATAATCTCTAGACTACTGATTATTACTGTATTGGCCAAATATCGTTGTATTCTACCATCCTAAATATCTATATCTTGTACTATTTTCCCCATTATCTTTTATCTTTACTTAAATAATATTATATTATGATTTATGTATTTATATGTAATTTAAAAATGAAAATTAAAGCCCAGCAAATGACTTTCAGACAAGACATAACAAAATATAAAATTTATTGGCTAACATTTCGTTGTATTGTTCACAACATCTTCAGAGCAATTAAACTTATTTACAAGCATGTATTATATATATACAAATAGTTTCAAACGGTTACAGTATTCAAATAAGCGTATAAGAGGAAGGATGAAAAACAACCTGTCATTAGTAAACTAGAAAATACATGCATGCAGAAACCCTCGCCTTGCTGACAAAACCATTGTATTTTCCGAACATGAAGTTCTAATGTAGTTGTCATGGTAACACAATATTACCATTTGCGTTCAACTGGTCAGCGTCCCGATTTTTTCGCATTTGTTCACGTTTCAAACGAACACATTTCTGAGCGAAACGTACAGGTTTGAAGCGGTAAACTGTTACATTGTTTACAAAAATTTCCAACGTTTGTGGAAAAATCCGAACAGGTTTTGTTCATGTGATTAACCCGTTTGCAGGTTTTTACGTCATGTTTTATAGTTTGTTATTGTATCTTTTCCTATTTTTCCCGCGCAAAATTCTATTAATATAAATATATTATGCTGTTTGTGAACAAAACAACAAACAGTTTGCAACCAACAAGGCAAGATGGAATCAAAGTTGCAAGTTCAGGTTCAGATTGGAGATACTCGGCGTGTGTTTTTGATCAATCCGCCACAATCTTATATTGATTTAATAACAGCTATATTGCGTGAAATTCCGAAGACGAAATGTATGGAATTTGGATTGCAGTATGAAAACGACGAAGGTGAATATGTTGTATTGAATGACGACCCAGTTTGCTTGCGAATTGCAATTTCAGGCTCGAAGCACATTGAAGGAACGAATGTTTCTCGATTGAAATTACAAATATTCGAAGGGTCTTTTCCGAGCGTGAAACCAAAAGATGACAAAGATGCAGATCAACCAGGTCCAAGCTCAATTTCATCTGATCGTTCGACAGCACGAACTTGTTTAGATAAGGATTTTCAAAGATTTGATAGTAATGAGGAAGATTATGACAGTAATAACAGTGACTACGACATAACTTGCAATACAAATAAGTTGGCAGAAGAACGAACTCCTACTGAGAGATGCATCATAAAAAGCGAAGAAAAAATCGAACAAAAACGGTCCGTTATTCACAGTTTACGAGAGAAGTTACAAAAACCGAATCGAAACTAAAACGAGTCAAGTCAGATCCTCGTGATGGTAACGTTTGTAGAAATTGTCATTTGCGACTGGGACATACCTCTCGTTCATGTGACTATGGCAAATGCACGTCGGTCTTTAAATGTGGTATGGAAAAATTTCATCCTGGTGAACATAACGTTAAAGATATACGAAGTCAACTCAAAAAACACGAACGTGAATTTGAAAAATTGATCGAAGAGTTAAAATGCAAAAAAACCGCAGTCAGCGCTGCCAAAGACAAGGTTCAAGTCAGAATAGAAAGCGACTTGTTTCAAGCAAATAAAGCTACATATACCGTAAATGGAATAAAAAATTGGTCTTTGTTAAGGAAGCATGTCTACCTCGTGCAAGAATATTGCAAGAAAAACATGAATGGAAAAATACCAGCAAAACAAGATATGGAAATGATTTTAGACAAAGCTTTACTTGAGAGTAATTGCCCCAGTGTTACAAATACGTATCACAGGTCGAAGCAGACTGGCAGCCGGAAACGTGGAAATCCTGCAAAAGATTCACTCGAGAGAGTCGACATAGAGTTTCCAATAAGCAAACGTACCGGTTGCAGTTTCACTTCAGATGCTCACGACGAAGTTCCTCAGTCTCAAATTCTAAACACTGCCCCTCGTGATGAAGGAGAAGAAGCTGAACAGCTGGCCATAGTAATGCGGGAAAGCGTAAGGCATACTAATAGTAAAGAAACATTAACACCAAATCAGAGTCCTGCTTTCCCTTTTTCGTACGCTCCGCGTTTTCCCGTTTTTCCACCTGCTGTCAATTACAACCCCATTGCTATTCAACACGATCCAATAATGCCCACAATGCCTATGTATAACCAACCGTATCACTCAGCAAGCATTGAGAACTTTCCAACAACTTATCCACAAAGCCTTGGACATTTTCCTGCGTATCCAGCGAACGTTGGACCCTTTCATTATCCTCGAACTGAGTATGGTGTTTTGCCTATGAATTATGTACATGGTTCAAATGGTTTGAATTGTTATTCGACTCAAACGCAACTAGAACAAATGACCGAGAGCGAAGGGAAAGAAAAAGTCAAAGCTGTTGTTGAAAAATGTCAAGATATAGAAGTAAACTCTGACGACTCGTATGCAGCTGCGTCTCTTCTGATGAATATGGCAACACATCACACTGTCACTGATAATTGATATTGAAAAACGGTATACATATACATTGTTTATATTTGTTAGTTATGATAAAATGTTTGTTTTTTGTACATTTGTTTGGTATAAACTTCATTCATTTTATGTTATTTTAAAATGTGGGAACAGAAATTGTAATTATGATTTTGTTGATATTTTGTTTGCTATTTTAGACTATACAAATATGTTGTATGATGTAAACATGTGACTTCATGTTGCATTTATATTTATATTGCACGTTCATCATTTGCTATATATAGTAATATTTTATGATTTGTAAGAACCAGAATGAGTATAGAAAGACTCTGAGACAATGAAAGAACGTACTATTATTATATCGCTTTTACAATTTGAGGGAACTTATAGACTCTCCTGTTTATATTTATGAGACAGCTTATTAAATTCTTGTTTAATGTTGCTTTAGAAAAATATAATATGCATAGTGCATATACTGTATAAATCATTTGTTTAGGTATTTACAGTAAGGGGCCATTCACAAAGGATGTCCGGCCAAATGATGGATTTTCAGACCCCCCCCTTGTCCGGCATTGTCCGAATTAGTGACCCTCCCCCCGGACATCCGCCATGCCTCGCAAAAACTCGCACAACCTTGTATATATCAAGAGTAAAAAACTTTTTTTAACCGCATACCAATTTCACAATGGGAAGGACTGCTCAAAATAGAGGGAAAAAGAAATTTGTTTTTGAATTTTTTTAAATTTCGGACATCCGGATTGCTAACCCCCCCACCCTATGTCCGAGTTTGTCCTGATTTTCCAAACCCCCCCCCTTGGCTCGGACATCCTTTGTGAATGGCCCCTAATAGTAATAAAATACAGTAATCAAATTGAATTTTTTTTATTGTCACGCGTAAGAACATCATTACGTCATAACGTCATTTATTCAACGAAAAGATACGATGTGTGTTCGTAAAACCCAACCATATTGTGTGCCGTTATAGTGTCGACTGCCAAATTGGTATGAACGAGATCCTTCAAGCCTCCATTTAAAACAGTTTTAACCTTGTTGAAACACAATTCAATTGGGTTCAGATCAGGAGAGTAAGAAGGTGTGTATAACAATTCTATTCCCATCGTGTCAAACCACTCTTCCAAAATCTCCCGCCTTCATAATGATGCGCGGACATATTGTCCATCACAACAATGTCACCAACCTCGAGACACGGTCGACCAGTCTCGAATATTGGCAACTTCGCATGCTTCTTCAAAAAACATAAGAAAACGGAGCAGTATTGGTGCCTCCGTTAACGATGTTGTGGTAAACTGGGCCATCAAGAGAAACAAGCATATTCAATGTTTTATTGGGGGACTCGTGTTTTCTGACCACTTCAACACTGCGTGTCCCCTTAGCACTGTGTCCGTATGTTCTAGTTCCAACACAAGGAATTTTTATCCCAGCTTCGTCAAAAAATTTTAATCTATACGGATCTTTTGACGAAAGGTAATTGATGAAAAGCTGGGTATAGAACATGTTTTCCGGAGTGAATCTCTCTCTTGCCAATCTAGTGAGTTTTTTCCTCGTATATTGTTCGCCTGAAGGTAGCCTATTTTTAATGGCCCGCAAGATAGCTGACATAGAAATTTCTAGTGCTGGTAACTCTTGTATAATTTCAGAGAGTGAGATTGACGGCGAATTAACTTTTAAAACTTCGATCAACTCAAGGTCGCCTTCCTCCAATTTACTGTGTGTCATGCCTCCTTTTTTTTCCGGCGTCGTTGTCATTTCCTCACAAAATCGGTGCCACACAGATTTTATAGCCTTGCTCGACACACAAAACCGTCTTGATAACTTCGCAAAAGTACAAGGAATATAACCTGTGGCTCTATCGCCCCCTCTTTTATAATGCTATCAACAATTAAACATTTCAAATCTTGATCGAGAGCGACTCCTTGAGAATAACTTCTACCGAATTTGTTGACTTGTTTAGTTTCCATCATGATTTTAGAATACTGTTATAAGTTATCCGAAAGTTTTTACGCAAACAATTTGCGCGGGAAAAATAGGAAAAGATACAATAACAAACTATAAAACATGAGGTAAAAACCTGCAAACGGGTTAATCACGTGAACAAAACCTGTTCGGATTTTTCCACAAACGTTGGAAATTTTTGTAAACAATGTAACAGTTTACCGGTTCAAACCTGCACGTTTCGCTCAGAAATGTGTTCGTTTGAAACGTGAACAAATGCGAAAAAATCGGGATGCTGACCAGTTGAACGCAAATGGTAATAATTCTTTAAGAATATTCTTACAAATGAAAAATCGCCTAAAAATATCACTTTTAATTACAAAATTATTAATTTCCCAACATATATATGTTAGGTATGTTATTATACGTAATATAAGCCTCAATATAAGGTAAAATTCAACCACAAACGCTTCGCAAAACGTTTTAAAGTGCTGTTTAACTAAACTGCCTTTAATTAAATGGCTTTATCGATAAACTTTGAGTTTGCAGTAAAATGATTTCAAATTCTCGCTTGCAAATAACTTTGCTTTCTTTTTTATTTATTTAAAAAATTCAATATAATAAAAAAGTGAATCAATATTAAAGATACACTGAGCGAAATTATATTGTCTTGTTTAGTTGTTTCATATACGAAAAAGCCGTCGGGTTTTAAAGCCATTGTAAAATCAATATTTAAAACAAACTTACCTTCGTTAACGTCGGCTCCCTTCTTTTAGCCGATTCTTTCGAAGTTTCTTTCGGAGAGAGCTTTTGAAATTTACAAAATATTGCAAAAATGCGAGCAAAAATGAAATATATTTGCAAGAAATTTATCAATCATGAATCATCAAATTTTCAAATCAAGAAATAAACGCTATTTCGCTGTCGTCATGCAGTCGTTATAATGCAAACTTTAAATAGAACCAATCAGTGTCCGCTATTCATGACAGTCCGCCATATATTTGAGGTCAGTGAGGATGACCACCCACCCAACACCGTTAGTGACCCACGCCCGCGATATTTGATGAACTTTAGACTCCGCTAATGCTTTCGTTTCCCCGGGTGTAAATAGCCGGGGGGAATTAGTACCCTCGCACGGCGCTTCGTGCCGTTGGCTCGGGGATTAAAGACATAATGGTCAGTAATTAGAGATCTAGCAAAGCATTAGAATAGGTCAAGAGGAGTTGACCTAATGTTGGCATTTAAAGTGGGATTAAGCTTGGATATGAAAAGGCTTTCGCGAATGAGCAAATCTGCTTCAGAACTAGCAGTGGAAAGGATTTTAAAATCCGAGGGTGAAATTTGATGTTTGGTGGTGTGGATATGAGCGAGTATGCCAGACATGGTTGAAACAGAACGTTTCTTTCCCATCAAAGGTGAAACACTCATGTGTTCAGAGATACGCATGTGTATGTGTCGGCGAGTTTGACCAACATACAATGCACCACAGCATTGTATGTCGGCGAGTTTGACAAACATACAATGCACCACAGCATTGACACTTATACAAATACACCACATGTTATCTCAGTTCACTGGGAATTTTGTCCTTATATGGAAAGAAATTGGAAAGACAGAAAGAAGGACGAAAGACGACACGTAAAGAAATGTGTGGATATTTATATGTATGTATTTTTATGTATGAACGTTTTGCTGCAATAAATATATGTCGTTATATAAAAGTTGTGTGAGCGCATTGCTTGAATAAATTCACGTTTCATGAACGTTGTGAAAACGTTTGTTCTTACATTGTCTTACTACGTTGTGACAACGTCCTCTGGAGTCGACAAAATCACGTCCAGCGCACGTAAAGTCACGTTTTTTTCACGTATAAGTGGAACGTTCTCAAAACATTGTGAGAATGTTCTTTTTATGTTGTCTGACTATGTTGTGACAACATCCTCTGGAGTCAACAAAATCACGTCCAGCACACGTAAAGTGACAACGTTTTACCAGCATAAGCTGCACGTTTTAAAAACGTTGTGAGGACGTTTTTGTGCTAGCTGGGCTGTTCCTTCTTCGAACTCTGATTTCACTATGAGGTGCGCTTTGCTTGGATTTGGGCCGACGGATAGCAGGCATTGCCACCATCTTAAAGAAATTATCTTTCTGCCACCTGAGGAATCGTCAGCAAACCATACCTGTTTAACGGTTGGTTCATAGTGATCTCAGCTTGCAAGAGGATCTCCTTTGCAAGAGGATCTCCTTTGGTAATTCCCTCCGATGACTCAATTTCAGCCCCTCCCATTACGAATAACCGAACTGGTGCTTGATAGGTATTATTTAGCACTCTTGATAAGGAGGGACATATTATACCAATGTTATGTAATACTGCTTGCCTATTGATTGTGTTAAAAGTATTACTAGCATCCACTAGTAATACTGCTTCTGTTTCATCTGATATGATCTCTCTCATTGCATGAACTGCTGCTTCACATCCAGCTTTGTGGCCTTTGCATGCTTGTAGTGGACCCACAGCCTCCTGAACATCATTTCTCACCACTTTGACGATAGACTTTGCTATTATGCATCTAGGCACCTCGCCAATGCCCATAGGTCGAACCCCAGGATTCTTATCACATGGTATGAGTCGGCAGGCCACAAAAGCTGATAGGCCCTCCAAGTTGACAGGGAGGTACACAGACGACCAGCTGCTCCTGCCAGCGCATTACATAGATCAACCGAGGCACTTTTGAACGACGAACAAAAATGACGCCAAGAATATGCATCAACTCCTGAAGGACCAGCCGTGCCCTGTGGTTGTTTGCTGCAATCTTTATTGCCTCGCCCGTAATTCTCTCAAATATAACTGGATCGTGACATAGTTCATCCATGTCTGTCACTGTGAGAAGTGTTTTTGCAACAGGAGGACAGGCATGCGGATGCTTTTCAAGTAGGACTTCACGCATTGTTTTCCATTCAATATCACCGTTTTCATTTTCTCTGACAGGTATTGGGGAATCAATAGTTAACAAATCTCCCTTATTTGCACTAGAAATCAAACGAACAGCTTGTCTTGTCTTTCCCTGCAGCATTTTGTAACAACAGGCTCTACATGACTGAGCATGCTTTTAAAGCAATGCCTTATAAAGGGGAATTATCTGCATACGATTGATATAGTCTAGCTAGTTCTGGAATAAATGCTTTTCCGGCCTTCCCTGATGGCAATAGAAAGATATTTCGCCTTCACTTTACAATTTCCTCGTAAGCAACATTTACACGATGAACAAACAGTTCTCCTGATTTGCATTTATTACTTCCTCGTTAATACATACATTTTCACGAGTATGTATGTTTTCATACTGATCTTGTTGCCGATTTTCGTTTACTAGCTCATCACTGTTATTGTTACTCCCATTTGTCTCCTCGTCATATTGCTGATTATCTTCGCGAGCCTTTATTATGTGAGCAGCTTTATCTCTTAAATTTTGTGCTGTTAGACCCAGTGATGCATACCCTTTCTCTTCCCAGATAAGCCGCATTATTTCCATATAACCTTGTCTTCGTTTATCTTGGCTATTTCATTCTTCTGAAGCTCTTTCTCTGCACGATATAAGGTCTGATATCATTTGGTCAGTCCAAATTACTCGTTTACCTGCTGCATTTCGTTGCTTTGGTGGCATTTTGCAAGTATATTGTTTTGACCACAGTTCGTCTTAACTTTTGTAATGTCAAAACAGACATAGCCAGATTTCTCTTCAATTAAAGCTTAAATATAACTCTCGTTTGGGAACTTCACAGGATCTAACTCAGTCTAGAGAAATGGTGAAAACTTGCTCATCAGCCTTTATGATTTGCTTGCCAGCAACACGGCACCATATTGAGTTATAATGGTAATAATAATAGTAATAATAGTAATAATTGAAATAATAGTAATAATAGTAATAATAGACAAACATAGCGGATTACTTGAAGGCTTGTCACAGTTTTGCGTTATTGATTTTAATCTCGTTATACTATACCAGTGAAACTGTCTTGTTCTGACTTGTGTATATATTAAAGAACAGTCTGTTAAACTTGTATACCTACAAAAACTGAATTCGAGAATCTAATCGAAAATTAAATCTCAAGATGCCGCCTAAAAAGAAAGCTTCTAATAAACGTACAATGTGGTCTGACCAGATGATTTCGGATCTTATGTTATGTCGCGCTTCTTAGCAAGACATGGAGATTTGTCATATCAAGCTAAAAATGCTAGTGGCAGAAGAAAGGGTTATATGGAAATCATGAAAGAGCTTTGGGAAGAGAAAGGATATGCTTCACTTGGCTATACTGCTCAAAACCTACGAGACAAAGCTGCTCAAGTCCTTAAGACTACAGAAAGAACATTTTCAAATAGCCGCACAAATGATGTGAATGAGACATCTGTAAACTATTTCGAGAATGAAGAGTCCGATTTGGCTCATAATTTAAACAACCAACGATGTGAAATTCATTCAACAGAAGTACGAACAGAGGCCGAAAACGTCAACGAAGTTAATGTAAACACAACAGATGAAGTAAATAATATAAACGACCCGCCTCCTTCCGTCGGTTTGCCTACATCGACATACGCTACTTTTCAATGGGGAGATCTCTGATCCCAGTTGGTATAGACGATTAGGGTAACACACAATGGAAATCAACTAAAGAAATTCTTTTGGATAAACATCCGCACGGACGTACGCCAAGCGTTGATATACTTTTGCAGGATACGAAGCAGAGTCATTTTGATCCAATCTTATATAACAGAATTACCAGTGACACAATTAGAGATGCAGCCAATAAGATCCAGGGCTCCGCTGGTCTGTCAAGCATTGATGCACATCTATGGCATCGCTTTTGCTTGTCATATAAAATGGCCTCATCGGACTTGTGTAATGCACTTGCAGGAGTCGCTAGACGGTTGTGCACCAAGTCAGTTCACCCCGAAGGTTTGTCAGCTTTCGTGGCATGTAGGCTCATCCCCTTGGATAAGGATCCTGGAATACGCCCCATATGTATAGGCGAAGTGCCTAGGCATATTATAGCCAAGGCAATACTTAGAGTGGTTCGAGACGTCAAAGAAGCGGTGGGTCCGTTGCAAACATGTGCAGGTTTCGAGGCAGGCTGTGAAGCAGCTGTTCATGCTCTAAATCATATATGGGATTCAGAAGACACTGAAGGAATGCTTCTTGTTGATGCTACTAATGCCTTTAACACTCTAAATCGTAAGGCAGTGCTACATAACATCCAAGCCACTTGTCCAGTTAGAATGTTTGTGACAGGAGGAGGTGAAATTTCATCAATGGAAGGAACGACACAAGGAGACCTGTTGGCCATGGCAATGCATGCATTAGCTATTAGTCCTCTGATTAACAGCTTAAATGAGAAAGCACCAAATGCAAGTCAGGTGTGGTTTGCAGATGATTCCAATGCTGCAGGAAGACTCGAAGCGCTTAGGGACTGGTGGCAACATCTAGCTGATATTGGCCCAGAATATGGGTATTTTCCAAATGGTAGCAAGACAACTATGGTTGTAAAAGAAGAATGCCTTGATTGAGCAAAGGAACTATTTGAAAACACTGGCATTACAATCACCACTGATGGTCATAAAATGCTTGGTGCTGCATGTGGTAAACGTCCTTTTGTGGAAGAATATGTGGCAGACAAGATAAAAGAATGGGATGAAGAAATCATAAGATAGCCGAATCATATCCTCATGCTGCACATACTGCACATCCTCGCGTAATTATTGGGAAATGGCAATATCTTATGCGGACAGTTTGTGATGTTGGTGAAATGTTTCAAGTATCGGAGAACAGAATTGCAAACAACTTTATTCCAGCTTTAACCGGCAGAGAACCTTGCTCCAACGAAGAAAGAAAGCACTGCCAACACGTCATGGCGATCTCAATCTTCCTAACCCTGTTGATCTTGCCAAAATAAGCCAAACAATGTCTTATGAAAGACTACAAGTACATGAAATAAAGGCAGAGCTACGACAACAAAAGAATGAGTTCCACCAACAGTTAGCCTCGGATGTTCGGAAAACTTTGTCACCACAAAAGCAACGGATCATGGATTTACTGAAGGAAAAGGTTCATCATCATGGTTATCTGCGCTACCTTTGAAAGATCATGGATTTAGCTTAAACAAAGGCGAATTTCATTACACCTTATGTCTTAGGGCCTGTTCATATGATCCCGCTTGCCGGGACGTCTCGCTTACCGAGATGAATATTTCCGTGCGTTCATATGGAGTATTTCGTCCCGCTTGCCGAGATGAAATTACAATGTAGTTCTATAATTAGCGTATGCAAAACTTCTACATTTCAGTCAAGCAACACAAATACTTGGCGATTTTAGTGTTTTTCTTCGTTTATTTACAAGAAAAAGTATTGCTTCAGGTGGTTATTTAATACTTGTTTACAAAACAAACATAAAACCAAGTAAAAAGTGTTAAATTAAACCGGCAAGACTTGTGTCACTTCATCCCGGTAAGCGGGCTGGCGTGTTCATATGGAAAAATTTTCATCCCGCCTACCTATGATCTCGGCAAATTCAAACGAGATCTCGGCAAGCGGGCAAGCTCGCTTTCCCATATGAACACAATGCAAAATTTTATAGGAAAATAGATAGGCGGCGAGATCATCGGTAAGCGAGACGTCCCGGTAAGCGGGATCATATGAACAGGCCCTTAGATATGGATGGCAGCTCAGAAATCTCCCCCAGTACTGCATATGCAGAAAAGGGTTTTCAACTGATCATGCCATGATCTGCACTTATGGAGGTATGACTATTGCTCGACATAATGAAATCTGGGATCTAACAGCAGGTTGGTTAAATGAAGTTTGTAGAGAGACAGAAACTGATCCGCAACTACAGCCCCTTTCAGGAGAAATTATTCTACCTCGATCTGTGAATAAGCAAGATGATGCCCGAGTTGATATTAAGACCATCGGTTTCTGGGGACGACAAAGCGCATTCTTTGACGTTCGGGTTTTCCACCCAAATGCGCCAAGTTATCGTAACACCAGTGTTGCTGCCCTATTCCGAAAACATGAGTTGGATAAGAAAAGAGAATATGGTGAGCACGTGAGAGAGGTGGAAAACAGTTCTTTTACACCGCTGGTCTTTTCAACAACAGGAGGTGCTGCAGAGAAACTAGTGTTGTCTATAAGAGACTTGCCGATCTCCTTGCAAACAAACGGAAGTCTTCATATGACACTACTTTAGCGTGGATGCGGTGCCATATCTCTTTCGCTTTAATGAGATCTGCAATATCATGCATTAGAGGATCAAGGGGACAACGACGCCTTCGAGCTGATATGGGAATTGATACAGAAGTTGTCGAGAGTAACTTACTGAGCCATTCTTAAACATTAATTTGTTGATTATAATAAACATTTGACAACTTAAGTAATACAAACAAGATATTCGAGAAATTTTTAGCCAGTTTATAGAACAATTCGGAACATTTTCTATATTTTTTATAGTATATTTTATCAATAGTCTATTATAATAATTATTTGTCAATAAAATGTTCTTCGTAATAATAGTAATAATAATAATAATAATAGTAATAATTTTTTAATAATAATAATTTTTTAATAATAATAATTTCTATATAAATACATAAAAATATACAATCTGTCCCACTAAAAATCTTTAAAATGAATATTGTCTATAGTTTTGTGTCTATTGTTATTTTAAAAAGGGTATAGTGTTCTATTCTTACAGCTAGTCAAATTTGTAGTCCGCTTTCTTTACAAGCCAGTTCAATGTCAGTTGTGTCAATGTCTCAGCGCACCAAGGTTCGGCTGCCTCTTATCGCCAGGCCAGAGTGATACCATACTCACTCTTTCGCTTTTCTGCCAGCAACTCCGCCAGATGTTTATATGCAACGGCGGTCTCTTTCCCCATTCCACCAGTTGTCGAGAATACAAGTGGTGTGAAGACAGCGTACTCTACCTCCCTGATGTGGTCTCCGTATTCTCTCTTTGCCATCTCATGCTGCCTGTACAGTGAGGTTATGCCGGTATTTTGGTAGCTAGGTGCGTTTGGGTGGAAAACCCTTACGTCGAAAAATGCATCTTGCTGCTGGTTCCAAAACCCTTTCGCTCTAATATCGAGTCTTGCGTCATCCTGACAATTGGCTGTATGTGGTAGCATAACTTCACCCGAGAGCTGTTGAAGTGGTGGTTCCTTTACTACGTCAGAGCACACCTCATTTAGCCACTGAGCTGTTACATCTCTAATCTCATTATGCCTTGCTATAGGTAGTCCACTGAGAGGACATGTCATGGTGTGATCTGTTAAGAATGACTTTCCACACCTACAATAATGAGGGGTGTTTTTCAACTGCCAACCATATCGTAAACTTAGCGCATCACGAAATTCACCTTTATTCAAATTGAATCCCTGATCTTGTAATGGTAATGCCGAAAGCCATGATGAAGATCCTTTTTCACAAAGTAAATCCATCATTCTCTGCCTCGCCAGAGGCAGTTGTTCCCTCACCTGTTGAGACATATCTTTCATTCTCTCTTTCTTTTCCTGACGTAAACTAGCCTTAATGGATTGTAATTGGGGTTTACTAAATGACTCTCTCTGCTTGACTATCATGCCTTTGAGCGGCGCGCTGATTTTCTGTGAGGATTGATACTCATGACTTGCGTTGGTAATAGGATTAATGATATTTAGACCCCCATAACGTATGGGTAATGAAATGAAAGATCTTTCATTCGCATTACAGTGGCTTCTTCCGGTAAGTGCAGGTATAAAAACTTGATTGATTGAGTCTTCTAACGGTTCAAAAAGACTGTCAATGTCCTCGACTGTCCGCATTAAATACCTCCATTTGCTCACGATACAATGCGAGAATGCTGCATATGCAGATTGTGGGTAATGCTCCGCTATTTTGGCAAAATCTTCAATCTCATTCACAAAAACATCGATCTTTTCAGCAGTAAATGTTTTGACAAAATCGTGTGAGCCAATTGCTGATCCGAGCATTTCATGACCTTCTGAAGTTACTTTAATTCCTGTTCCTTCAAAGACTTTAATTGCTTCTTCTTCGAACTCTGATTTCACTATGAGGTGTGTGTTTTGCTTGGATTTGGGAAATAACCCATCTGCGGGCCGAAGGATAGTAGGCATTGCCACCATCTTCTTAAAGAAATTATCTTTCCGCCACCTGAGGAATCATCAGCAAACCATACCTGTAAGCAAACCATACCTGTTTAACGGTTGCTTCATGTGATCTCAGCTTACGAATTAAGGGTGTTACGGCCAGAGCATACATAGCCATTGCGAGAGGATCTCCTTAGGTAATTCCTTCTGATGACTCAATTTCAGCCCCTCCCGTTATGAATAACCGAACTGGTGCTTGATAGTAATAATAGTAATAATAGTAATAATTGGGCGACTGTGTTCAAGATTGGGGATGTGTATTTTTTTGCTGCAAAAATGTGTTGCTAAATTAAGAATGTTAGAAGCAACTTTTTATCAAATTGTTATGATTGTTTTTGTGTTCCGGATGTGGACAGTTCTTTTATTCACTTAAACAGAGCAAGTTGGTGATTTTAAGCAATTTCTACTGCTTAACAAAGTGTCAAAATATGGCGAATGCAACAACTAACACGAAAGGATGAACTAAACGTATGAAATGGACAGAACAAATGAACCTAGATTGCCTTGATTCTAAAAGGAAAGCCCTGGATATGATTGGTTCAGAGAACCCTCCTTTAAACGAAAATGGAAAACGAAGAGGATATATTAAAGTGATGAAAGAGTTATGTGATGAGCAGGGTTATGAGTATCTCAGTCTTTCTTGTCAAAATCTGAGAGATCAGGCAGCACGATTAGAGAAAACAATGGGGGACACAATAGTAATTAATAGTGGCAATGGAATAAAAGTAAACGTTGAAACGCGTACGACTGAAGGAAGTTTAAATTATGGAAGTTCAAGTGGAAGCCAGCATAAAAGCTCAAGTGGAAGTCAGCATGATATTCAATTCGATGATATCATAGATAATGCTATTGAAGACCAATACAAAGATACAATGAGATCTCTACGTTCAACTTCTGCAAATTCACAAGAGGGAATAACCATAAACATAAGCTTTCCGGAACATGAAATAACAGAAAAGCCTGCCATCATTAATGGATAAAAATGGTGTCTTGATAAACATCCAATCATCCGACATTATTAAAGCATATGAAGAAATTATCTGATGGAGAAAGAACGTCTTTCTTGTACCATATGGAAAGATAGGAAAATAATTTATTGATCAATTAACAACGCATGTCAATCAATGGAACAGTAAATCTGAAATATTGCTCTGAAAGCTGTCTTTGTACTCCTTGCTGTTGGGCTGCAAAAACCAGGGCCAAAATCTAAAGCGAAAGATCATAAAGAATGTCTGACGAAACGTTTGGCCGTGTGGAAAGATGGTCAAATTGATAAGCTGCTAAGAGAAGGGTGAATGATTCAAGCTCGCATTGGAAAGAGTCAGAAATCAGAACCTCCAGACAGAGCAAAAATCTTTGCCAAGCTCGTTATGGAAGGTCAAATAAATTCAGCAATGCGTTTCTTGAGCGAGGAGGGTAATGGTGGCGTGTTACCCCTATCTGATGATGTCATGCTTCAATTACGACAAAAGCACACAGAAGCAGAAGAAGCAAAAATCGGCACTCTTCTTTGTGGACCAGTGCAAGAAGTAATAGAAAGTTTATTTATTCCAATCAATGGTCAGATGGTAAGAGAGGCTGCCTTGAGGACGAAAGGTTCTGGAGGGCCTTCCGGGGTTGATGCTAATGGATTCAAGAGGATACTTGCTTGTAAATCCTTCAAAAAATCCTGCACCGCCCTTTGTGAAGCCTTAGCAACTTTAACAAAGACTCTGTGTACTGAATTTGTTGATCCAACTCTAATCGAGGCTTTGGTAGCAAGTCGTTTAATCCCTTTAGACAAAGGGGAAGGAGCCATTAGACCCATCAATGTTGGAGAGGTGCTAAGAAGAATTATCAGTAAGTGTGTGATGAAGATTGTTAAACCAGAGGTGTTGGAAGTAAGTGGCTCACTTCAACTTTGTGCAAGTCAACCGGCAGGAAGTGAGGCTGCAGTCCATGCTATGCGAAATATTTTTTATGCAGATGGTACAGATGTGGTCTTGTTAATTGATGCATCTAACACCTTTAATGCCTTAAACAGGGCTGCTGCCCTTCATAATTCCAGTGTCCTCTGCCCATCTATTGCAGTCTACGCCATCAACACGTACAGACTACTGTCACGATTGTTTGTAGTGGGTGGGCAGGAGTTGAAATCTTCGGAAGGAACAACACAGGGTGACCCTTTGTCAATGGCCATCTACGCAATTAGTCTTCAGCCACTCATCACTCAGCTAGATTAATGCATGGCTCCCATTCAAATATAGCCAAAAATACATTAAATTATATAAAAAAATCAGTTTAGTCTGTATGAATGTGGTCAAAGTTGGTATATGAGGACAAAAGGATTTTGTTTTTTTTCTATGCCTTTGTTGCCATGGCAACAGTCACGTGACCATTTAAATGGTCTCCATCCAAATGACCAAAACAAGGCCGCTGCTGGATATTCACTCAGATAAACTAACATTCACACATTAACGTTCTTTAGTACTCACAGATTATGGATCCATTCAGCCCCTGTTCCTACACCGTTCAGAATTTTATATATTTTCGATAATATGCAACTGACACTATGCTCTGGTGTCAACAAGTGCACATTATTTTGAAACTAAGCCAGCTCGGAGCAGGGGCTGATTCGTTTCATAAACTGTGAGGTTTCCATTAAATAGCATTGTTAATGTACTAAATTGACTAAAAACCGCGGTCAGCGAAGCAAACATGTTTTCTTCCATGTGATCACTTTAGTATCGCCGCCATCATTATGACCCCGCGTTGGAAGTTTAGCAGATACATACATAAATATGCAAAATTAACATTCCATTGTAAGATGACACGCAACAACAGGAATCTCAAATCTTTACCGCTTCAAAAGCAATAATTTGGCTATCAGAATGAACAATATTAGATTTATTACTGACGACTTAAAACATAGATAATATTTATATTGTAAAGAGGATGCGAAATTGTGATTAGATTGCTACTAATTAACTAATGTGAAGAAATTTAACTGCAAATGTTTAAGAATTACATAGAAGACATATTGACATTTCCTGTTGTTAGTTGTCAGTTTAGCCATTTTGTAATTGCGTTGTTTTACTTTGCCTGTTTCGTTAATAAATTATTTGAACGTAATTTTTTATGTAAATATTAAGGGATCGCCGTAATTGGGGGAACCTGTGGGGCATATCATGTTGACTAAATCCTCTATTGCATAATTGTAGGTATTTATCAAACCGGAAAAATATTATATGAGGAATGCAATTTAAATCCGAACGAGATCAATAAAACCAAATATTTTCCCATTTCAAACATTTGTTGATATATATATAGTTATTTAAAATTTGAGTCAGCTTTGCACAACAATATTTTGTGTATTTATTAGTGAGACGCAAGTGAATTTACAAACGCTACATCTTGCTATTATCTGCTGTTTGACAAGAGCCATTTGACAGTAATCCGCATAACTCTAATCATAATAATAATAATAATATATTAAGTCGTTCGGATTTTGGCGCAAAATTTAAAATTGATTTGATATACAGGTGCAATATATAAAGTATGGTCCTAAGTTTTAGTTTTGCCCACCCAAAAAAGACATTTTGAGAACAGACATTTTGAAACTTTATTACGCCCACGAAATGACGAATAGTATCAAAACACGCCCGCCTCCTGCGTGGTGCATAAAGGTCAATACGTGGATGGATCCATGCATTAATCTAGCTGAGCACACCCCCCCATGTTGTACGTTCTGCCAAGCAGTGCTGGTTTACAGATGATGCAAGTGGTGCAAGGTCTGTAACAAGAGGTAAAGAAGTGGTGGGATATGTTATCTGAAATCGGGCCTGATTATGGTTATTACCCAAAAGGTGAGAAATGTTGGTTGATCGTAAAACCGGAGAAAGAAAATATTTGGGGAAACAACGATTAACATAACAACACAAGGACGGAAACATCTAGGAGCAGCTGTCGGATCGCAGTCATATTTGGTTGAATATGTTAATGAGAAAGTCGAGGGATGGTTAGAAGAAGTAACAAAGCTAGCCAAATTTGCGGTGTCACAAGTGCAAGCGAGCCACGCGGTATATACATTTGGTCTGAAACACCGATGAACATATTTTCTCCGAACATTACCAGACATCCAAGATTTGATACAACCTTGAGAGAATAAAGGAATACCGAATGGTTTTCCGTGCAGGATTGCTTGATCCATGCACGCGGGATGTTGCGAGACTTTCGGAAAGCGTAAAAATACACGAGCCGTAGGCGAGTGTATTTTTACGCTTTCCAAAAGTTGAGCAACATCCCAAGTGCATGGATCATGCTATCCTGCACGGGAAAACCATTTGGTAATTGTTTTATAAAATTACTACAGTGAAACGACGCTTAACTTGATTAAAATTACTGATGAAATGTGCAGTTCTCACAACATTCGTGAATTAACCAATCAGAGAATCGCTACTCCACGCTATTGAAAACAACAACATATGTGAACAGAATTTGATCGCAAGTTCGCGAAAATATACAGCGAAAATACAAGGACTTTTTTAATAAAATATACGAAATTTGAAATGGAAAACCCGCTAAAAAGAGACCCAAAGTAGTTTTCAAGATTATCGACCTAAATATGTGAAGATTGCGAAGCGTTTGATCAACTTTGAAGCGAGAGATGTTGTACTTGCATGCCATGGTCTGATGAATTTCAATGCTACGTGTTGCTACTTGCTGAATAGCAACGTATTGATCAGAAATTTATTCATACAACTAAACCAACGTCTCAATAATTGGAAACTTACTTCGAAAGGTATCGTACAATGAAACTTTACAATGCGAGTATATTTGTAAAATTATGTCCAAAAATTTCTGTTCAGAATTTCCCGTGCAGGATTGTCTGATCCTGCACGGCTGTTGACCAATCAAATTGCATGTTTCACTGTAGTTATTATATAATGCAATTTCCTACATCTTTCTACCGGCGTTGACAGATCATGAATGCACCCAGCTCGAACGTGACATTCTGGCTTTACCCGTACGAAATGGTGGTCTAGGAATTCCAAATCCATGTCATGAAGCAATGAAGGAATACGCAGTCTCTATACAAGTAACAGGTCCACTGGTACACCAAATTGAATCACAAATGCATGAATTACCTGACCAATCAGACGTACAAGCACTGAAAAGGAAAGCAAGGCAAGAGAAAAATGAAATCGCAAAAGAGAAAGCTGATCTTATTATCAACTCAGTATCGCCAAAATCAAAACGTATGTTAGACCTTGCCTCAGAAAAAGGAGCTTCTACTTGGCTACAAGTTCTGCCAATTTCAGATATGGGTTTCAATTTGAACAAGCGTGAGTTTAAGGATGCTTTGAAACTGAGATACAATTGGCCACTTAGTGATATCCCATCAAACTGCGTATGTGGAGTGCCTTTCAACGTAGACCATGCTATGATATGTGGTCGAGGGGAGTTTATTATTCAACGTCACAACCAATTATGGGATTTAGAAGCTGAACTTCTAAACATTGTTTGTAATGATGTTCAGATTGAACCTACTCTACAAGAAATAAATGGTGAACCATTAAACCCAGGTGCAAATCGTTCACTTGACGCTCGACTTGACGTACGTGCACGTGGCTTTTGGGAGAGGCAAAGGTCTGCATTCTTTGATATCCAGGTATGTCACCCAAATGCAGAGTCCTACCGTGACCTAACTCCTGTACAGATCTATCGTATCCACGAGAATGAAAAGAAACGTATGTACAACAATCGGGTTACATATATTGAACAGGGAACATTTACTCCATTAGTCTTTACCACAACTGGTGGAATGGGAGAGGAGTGCTTGAGGTATCACTGTTGACTAACTGAGCTACTTGCTGAGAAGAAAGGAGAGACATATTCGAGGACTATGTCGTGGTTAAGAGCAAAAATATCATTTTCAATCCTTAGATCGGCGCTGCTATGCGTACAAGGCTCAAGAATGTTAAGAAGAGTACATTGTAACCCAGGGGACATATTGATGTTGAAATAGAGACAATATCGGCAAGGATCCATTAATTTGATCCTTTTTGGACCTTATTTATTGGACATTTTTAATGATTTTAGTAACAATTTTTATATTGGACGTTTTTTAATGATTTTTCAATGATTTTAGCAACTTTTATATTATTATTAATATATAAAGTTAATTAGTATAGGTTTTATGACAATAATTTCAGATAGACGTTATTTAATGAACAGAATATAAAACATTAATTCTTATTAACAGTATTTTTAATGATCTTTGTAAATTGAATGTATATACAATTAAATATTATTATTAAAAATAAAAAAAGTAATAATAGTAATAATAATAGTAATGATAGTAATGATGGTAATGATAGTAATAATAATAGTAATAATAATAATAATAGTAATTTTAAACAACAGAAATCTTTATTAATAACATGATAATTTATACAAATATATCACATAATTAGACTTTCAATTAAATCAGGAAAATAGAGAAACAGTTCACTATATTAGACAGATAGGTCCATTCTCTACACTTTGTATCAATAGTAGCTAATAAAAATTCAGTAAGTCTGGGTTATTCCACGGCTTGTTTCTTCTGCAGTAAATGTAGATTGTTGCTCTCAGAGCTACCTCCATACATTTTTTAATAATACGTTCGTCGTTCATTTTAAGTGTTCGTAATAATCTACGAAATCTGTCAATATCTTTCGACACAAACCCTAGAGTGGTTACTTCAAGTGTAATAACTTCAAACGCATAACACGCCGTGATCAGCTCAGATCTTAGATGTCTGTATCTTTCTTTCTTGCGACGTTTAGCCTTCGTACAATTGGTTTCGTAGGGAACAGTTAATTCAACCACATATACAGAACCCTTAAAATCCACCACTATATCAGGTCTTAGCGTTCGAAATAAAGTTGAAGTACAGGTCGTACCTGAATTAGGACAGTCAGCAAACAGTCGAAGATCTGCACCAACTGCGACTTTTAAGTGATGAATAATAGTCATCAGAATCGAGTCATGCCGCCAAGTATAGCATTGTTGTTCTAGGGCTACCTTGCAGTTGGAAAAAACGTGTAGCTGGGTTTGTAACTTGTTGCACAGCTCACAGTTGGCGGAGTCACGAATGTTCCAGCGCTTTAGGTTAGAATTATTTCCTAAACTTAAAATTAACGCTCTCCTAGCAAAGCATACTATATTGCTGGGCATTCGAGTGACAATTTCGTGCCATACTTTAATCATCTTCTTATAGCAAGTATCAGTTAAGCAGGTAATGATCACGGATTGTTCTTTTAGTTCTACAAAGTTTGACCAAATTTCGTTAAGGTTTTTCTTTACCAGAATCTTCTTTGCAGCGTTTCTTAACATATATTGTTCAGAGATACTAGCAGCCGCCCGTTCAATAATATCATCAGTGACGATGTTTTTTGATGACGTTTTGGTATATAGCTGTTGAATATCGGATAGTAATAATAATAATAGTAATAATAATAATAATAGTAATAATAATAGTAATAATAATAGTAATAGTAATGGAAACTTTATTGTAATCTTATACATTAAAATACATATAAATTTGATAGTATATATAACCTGATAAAACTAACTCATGTGTTTCTCTCCAATGTAAACATAGGGCAGTCCACAGAGATTACAGACATCGCTATAGTAGTAGATAATAGTAATAGTAATAATAGTAATAATGTACTGTTTAATAAACGAGCAGGAGTGTTTTATTATGTTTAAAGACACGAGCGCGCAGCGCGAGTGGCTTTAGACATAATAAAACACGACCTGCGAGTTTATTAAACGGCTTCAAACAGGACTACAAATTCAATAGATATGTTGCCTATTAGTATTCTTTATATAAAGAATACTAATGAGGACATCACTACAATAGATACTGCCTTATTAGTATTCTTTATATAAAGAATACTAATTAGGAGTTTTTATCAGGTTTAAAGCCACTGCACGTGACATATTATGGTTGACATGATTTGCCAATAAGCTTATGAATTATTAATGAGTGTTTGAAAGTAATAATAGTAATAATAATAATAGTAATAATAGTAATAATAGTAATAATAGTAATAATAATAATAGTAATAATAATAATATTTATTTTGGAAATCCTTAGACACAACAGACGTGTGTCTTTACATGATTTTTATGGTGGCCCACAACTGTCACACTATATATTTAGCTTCAACCAAATTAAATTTGCTCACATCAAATTAAAATTGTTCACATCAAATTAAAATTGCTCACATCAAAATGAGCAACGTGAAGGGAACTTGTACAGTATCTCTGGGCAATAACTGCATGGTCATACTGTATGTTTCACACATTAAGACATACGTTTTTACAAAGTTTATTAGTTTTCAAATACATGAACATCTTTTTCTGTATATAATAGTAGAGAGTACTATGTTTTGCACCAATTGTGGGATTGATTTAGACAACAACACAAACTACTGCACTGGCTGTGGACAAGGTAAACAGTATAATTATAATTGTTTTTGTTTGTGGAAACACCACGTAAATTTATTACTGCAGTAATAAATTTACGTGGTGTTTCCACAAACAAAAACAATTATATTTTATCGCCATGCAAACATTCAAAGAACTTAGTATAATTATAAATCAATATTCATTTACTGTCACTGATATAAGAGAATATTAACAACTTTGTCAGTGTTTGTCTGCAGGGCCATACGCAGGATTTTTTGACCAGGGGGGCAGTAAGGCCCATATGCTGAAAAAGTCCTAAATATCTAAAGGATAAGTAATAATGTCATTCTAAAAATCATAAATATAGTTTTCTCTGGGGGGGGGGGGCAACTGCCCACCTTGCCACCCCCCCCATCCCCGCTGTGTACTGCCCTGCTTGTTTGATGTTTCTGCGCCAGCAGGATAATGATTAATGGTATCCTGGTTGACTTATAGGATTTTCAAGTTTCCACTAAAAAGGTTTTAAAGTTAGCATAAAACACATTGATCTATCAGACAACAATTAAATTGTAAAAATAACACTATCTGGATGTCATTTTATAATTCTTGGGTATGAAATATGGAACAAAATTGAAATATAATAGTTATTGTTATTACACTGTAAAAAATAAATTAATTGGTTGTTTCAGATCCACTTATTTGACCAATATTTTATTGGTTAAAACAACCAAAAATTTGATTATTTTAACAGTGTGTAGTGTTAAATAGGGATAAAAGTTAAAATGTAATTATTGACTAAGCATACAGATGTTTTTTTCAGAAGCTAACATGGAGAGTTCAGATGACAATTCTGATTTTACTGATGATACATTTGAAGACATCGAGGAAGAAAGTTCTGAAATATTATTTCTTTTGCGGATTTACCTATTAAGAAATTCTTTTGTTTCTGGCTAAACAGCATCATTGTACTATAAGTTATAGCACTCTTTTTCGGCGGTTGAAGAAATATGGTTTAATGAGAAGAGGTGTACCAAACAAGGATTAATTTGAAAACACATTTCTGCAAGTGCAGAGGCGCATAGCGGAACTTATTTACAGGCCTGGCTCATCCATGGGGTACCGTGCAATATGGCATGCATTTGAACTAGAGGGGATTCATGTCCCTAGAGTAATTGTTCAAGATTTGTTAAAGGAAATGGATCCTGGCGGAGAAAACTAAGAGCTTCGTTTTCTGCTTAGCTTCGCCACTTTGCGTAGCTTTGAAAGCTTTTCGAAAACAAAACTGGGATAAAGGGACTTAAACTTTGGAGGTATAAGAACAGAAAACTGAAGGTGCGGAACTTCGGAAAAGACATCGTCTAAAAAGACGAGCCTACCACAATCCTGGCCTCAATTATTCATGGCATATTGATGGTTATGATAAACTTAAATGTTGGGGTTTTCCAATACACGGAGCGATTGACAGCTACAGTCGAAGAATTTTGTGGCTTTGTGTTACTTGTTCCAACAACTCGCCAAATCAAATAGCTTCTTTCTATGCTGGAGTTGTTTTATAACAAGGTGGTTGTCCAGTACAATTAGTGACCGATTTGGGAACTGAAAATGGAACTGCAGCCGCTTTACAGTCATATTTCCATGATAACTCCGAGGCTCATCGATACGTACCCTCACCAAGAAATCAACGAATCGAAGGATGGTGGGCATACTATGCCAGGAGTCACAGCCAGTGCTGGAGGATTTTTTTCAAAGACTTGGAATCACAGGGGATTGTGGGCACAGCTTGTGAAATAAATATGGAGTGTTTATGGTATTGTTTTCACAAGTTATTACAGACTGAGCTAGACTTAGTGAAAGAGCACTGGAATTCCCATAGAATTCGGAAATCAAGACACAATACCATTCCAGGACGACCGGATTCTCTTTATTTTTTGCCACAGCTTCATGGATCGAGAGATTATTTATTTCAATTAGCTGCAGCTGAAATCAGATTTGCTTCAGAGAACATAATTGAAGATGAATTAGCAAATGATCACCAAGAATACTTTGAATATGTCAGAAATAATCTCTCTTTGTCACACCCCGAAGACTGGGAAGAAACATTGAACATGTTCAGAAGATTAATGAATATAGCAGCTAATGGGGATGATTAATTGACGAAACGATGCACATTAACAATGACTATGGTTGTTTAATGGAAACACATAAAGCAACCTGTGGCATTCAAATCTTAATCTCAAACAATTTCGGTTAGCACTATTTTCCATCCAGCAAACTGACCTGATGTCATTTTCGCAAGATAGAAGAGGTGTTAAATGGCTATGTAACTAACCCAAACCCTACCCCTACTCTAACCCCTAACCTCAATCCTAACTCTAACACTATTTACAGTGGTCTTACCCATTACGACTATATGAGTCACACCCACTTCAGGTCAAGTGTCAGTTTGCTCAAGCAGCTTTACAAGCAACATGTCTCACACTAACAGTACCGAAGAAGCCGCACAAGTTCCACGGCGAGGTGACGATGCCAATGTAATTCAACAACTTGTGCAAGAAGGGGCAGGAACGTCAATTTCACAAGCTACTCCACCGGACCAAGAGGTATATTTGCAGTTTAATTTGCCGTGTATTGTCTTTTGCAACTTTCCGCATGCTCTGTCCCTGCTTATGATCTTTTGTTGCCGTACAGATTTTTCTTGCTCGTTGTAGCATGCCATTTGCTTACTATTCCTTTATCTTATATCGCCTTTGCAATCTAGACTGACACTATAACTTATAAGACTACTGATCTCCTTTCTTTCGTTTTCATGCTTTCTTTGCTAAGTTTCCTGGCATTTTTGAGCAAGATTGTTCGATTTTCTGTTTCTCACATTTTGTTTGCATATATCGGTAGTTTGTGCATGATTAGCTAGTCCTTCTTGTATTCTTAATTTTGCCCAAGAATGTGTCCCCGAGTTGTGATTTATTCCATTTTCTTTTATGTGGTTTTGCCCATCCATGCAATTAAAACGAGTTCATGCGTGGCTTGTTCTGCTTCATTTGGATGTATTGTTTCATATTTTACCACAGCATTAGTGTTGTTCCGTTTCTTTCCTCATGCATATGGCAGGCCTAACAGTATATTCCTATTCAGCTGTAAGTCTCATTTGTTTCTTCGCACACACTTGGCTGATTTTGTGTTGAATTATGTTTTCCTGCATTGTCATTGAGATGTTTACTTAATTTGTTTCCTCATGCAGATGTTATTGGCTTTGATTGATATTTTCCTGCATTGAGATGTTTATTCAATTTGTTTCCTCATGAAGATGTTTATTGGCCTTTGCATTATATTTTTCTGCATTGAGAGTTGAGTTATAATATATTTTCCTGCATTGAGATATTTATTCAATTTGTTTCCTCATGCAGATGTTATTGCCTTGAGTTATATTTTCCTGCATTGAGATGTTTATTCAATTTGTTTCCTCATGAAGATGTTATTGGCCTTGAGTTATATTTTCCTGCATTGAGATTTTTATTTAAGTTGTTTGCTCATGCAGATGTTATTGGCCTTTAGTTATATTTTCCTGCATTGAGATATTTATTCAACTTGTTTCCTCATGCAGATGTTATTGGCCTTGAGTTATATTTTCCTGCATTGAGATGTTTATTTAAGTTATTTGCTCATGCAGATGTTATTGGCCTTGAGTTATATTTTCCTGCATTGAGATGTTTATTCAAGTTGTCTGCTCATGCAGATGTTATTGGCCTTGAGTTATATTTTTCTGCATTGAGATGTTTATTCAAGTTGTTTGCTCATGCAGATGTTATTGGCCTTGAGTTATATTTTCCTGCATTGCGATGCTTATTTGATTTGTTTCTTCATGCAGATGTTATTGGCTTTGAATTATATTTTCCTGCCTTGAGATGTTTATTCAATTTGTTTCCTCGTGCAGATGTATACTGTTCTTGCGTTCGGTTTC
Organism: Paramuricea clavata; assembly: GCA_902702795.2. Taxonomy (NCBI): domain Eukaryota; kingdom Metazoa; phylum Cnidaria; class Anthozoa; order Malacalcyonacea; family Plexauridae; genus Paramuricea; species Paramuricea clavata. The sequence goes on from CACRXK020000546.1 coordinate 40,559, forward strand.
CTGCCTTATTTGTTTATTTATTTTGTTTCCTCATGCAGCTCATAACCCTAATTTCTGTTTCCTGCATGCAATGTTTCGTTCAAATATTTGATTGGTTTGTACCTTTGTTTTCCCTTAATCGGAATATGACCTAATTATAATTTCTGCCTCTATACGCTTGGTCTATTTTCATCCATTCCCTATTGTTCTTATGCATACATTTCCCGTGGGGTTCTTTGTAGTAATACTAATGTCAGAATAACACGGATTATTCCGTCTGTGTTGGAAATTTGTTCCTGTTTAGTTTTCGTTCTGCCATGTTTACTTATCCTGTTTTGTGTGTCCATTGTTTTCTATAGATAGGTCGTATTCCCCATCCTGTGTTTATGCCTCAGTCATTCAGTTTACATGGGTTTTGGCATTTCAGTTTTCTTAGTTATAGATTCCCCGACCTTTTGTTTGCAGAAACATGGAGTAGATTTTATTTTGTTATGCATGCTTTGTTGTGCAATCTCGTGATACTATATCTGTTTCCCCTTATTAACATGTTACTTTGTTTTCTTTCCTTATGGCGAAGTGTGCTTTTGGACCGATATTAATGTTTGCGGATCATGTTTCTTATGTCTCTAGCTTATGTCATGCCTTGTTTCTTTGTATCACGTTTTGCTTGCATATTTTATAATCGCGATATACCATTTTAATGCCCTTGTCTTATAATTTTCTTGCCGGGCGTTTTATTCGGTTTCTATTTACCTTGTGGTGTAGTTTATACGTATTTTCCTTGCTATGTTAGTTTCAATTTTATATTTCGCTTTGTTTTGCTTTCCCTTAGTTACGCACTAGTTTTAACTGCCATGGCGTTCAGTTTGTCTAAGGTACCTATGTCTTATACGCCTTTTGTTTTATTTCTTAGAATGACATTCCTGCATTGCTCGAGCGGATAAAAACTTTAGAGAGTTTGTCACAGCCAGACGTCCCATCTCATTTATTACGCTTGTCTCAATATGGTTTACGTAGTGCGTCTGATTTTGACAAATATCACGCCCTCAATTTAGCCGAAGCGGCAGCAAGAGAAGCTCACCGCGTTCATGACTCGAAGGCATCGTTTTTGGATGCAGCCATTCAGACATTGCAGTCTCATGTTTCCATCTCCCTTGACAAGTTTCAAGCCTATTTCACTGCTCTATTTTGTGACAAAGATTATACCAAGATTCTCAAGTGTATTGCTCGTGTTGATAAAGTGTTCCAGACTAAGGCACCGGCTTCTCGTTCCTCTGTTGAACGGTCCAATTCCCCTAGTCCAGCCCACTGTGGTTGTGTTGTGTGTTTTCATTGTGGAATTCCTGGACATATAGCCCCAAACTACTTCAGACGTCGCTGTGAGTCTGGTTGGCAGAGCAATGCTCCCCTCGGTCAGCGCTTTGCACCATATCCGAGATTGTTAGAACAATCCCAACAGGACCAATCATCAAACAATTTGCCACGGCGTTAGCATGTTTCTATGACAAACGTTTGATCGTGTTGTTGTGCACATTCTTACACTGTTATACATTTGCATAACTTGTTAATAAAATTTGTTCTCTGCATTTTGTGTTGTTGTTTGTTTTTTTCCCCTCTCTTCTGAAAGGTTTTCTTGTCTTTACTTGGGTGCCTTTTCTTTTCGACTGTTTTGAACAGGAATCCAATTCCTGCTCGGATTACCGGGACTCAAAGCTGTCATCCCCTGGGTTCTGCTTTCATATTCTCTCTCTTACGTTCATCTTTGTTCTTTCTGCTAGCCTCCCACCAAAAAAGTACGTCTCGAATCTGTATTTCGCTTGTGGGAACCTGAACCTGATTTTTCTCCACATGATATAATGCCTCCACCTCCGCATTGGGTTTGTTTTGATGGATCGGACCCCAATAAATCCAAGGGGATGACAGTGAATAATGCCCATATATCCGAGCAGTTCCTTCAAGATGTTCTTCGTGGCGAAAAACTTGCTGATGTTACTCTTCTCCTTTTTCGCGACCCGAAGCATTTTACAGCGGGTAATCTCCATAGCAAAACTGTTCACAAACTTCCCATCATGCAAACCGTTTTTGACGTTCATTTCAAATACTATCCGCGAGCGTCTGGCCTCCGGTAAAGCTCGTAATGCCCTTGACGGTTGAACCCACTAAACCACGATTGTGTAATGATAACCGGTTTTTGAATCTTTGGATGAAGGATACTCCGTTCCGGCTGGACACCATTGTCTCTCTCCCGCGCTACGTTTCACAAGATTCCTTCCAATCTGTTTGCGATGACAAATCTGGATATGACCACATTTTTCTATCAGAAGATAGTCGCACCCTACTTTGGCTTCCAATGGGCCGGGTGGTACTTTGTCAGTAACACTATTCCGTTTGGCTGGAAGACTTCAGCGTATATCTACCACTCAACTGGTTTACTTGTCTCTCATTTCTTTCGATCTAATCTTATCCCTTGTTCTTTGTATATTTCTAATCTTATCCCTTGTTCTTTGTATATTGATGACTGTCACACTGGTGAGCTCATTTTGCCTTTGCTTCTCCCTACAGCATACCAGCAGTTAGCCTCGGCTTTCGAAAGGCACATGGCGGCAGCCTCTGCTGCAATTTTCTTTGTCTGTTATACGTTAGTTTCGTTAGGGTATTTCATTGGGCTCGATAAATCAGTTTTGTTACCTTGCCAGGTAGTACCATATCTAGGTTTCAGTATTGACTCCCGCGAACAAGCGTTTCGTATTCTTCCTACCAAAAGAGAAAAATTTTGTTCATTGATTTGCTCTGTGCTTTCGTCATCCTTCATTGATAAAAAACTCTTCAGCGTCTATGCGGAAAGTGTAATTCGTTATCTCTGGTCGTACCAGGTGCTCGTATGTTCACTAATGAAATCAATTTGGCTATTAGCAAAGCTGCTCGTTCTTCACGACCTATTTTGCTTGTCGGCTGTCTACAGGCAGAAATTGAGTCTTGGGACTTTTTAGATAACTGGCGGGGGTCTTTACCTTGGCGGTCAGAATTTCACCATCAACTTGTTCTATTCTCTGATGCTAGTTCTTCTGGCTGGGATGGTATCTTCAACCCTGGCGCCCTTTCGGTGAGCATACAAGATTATTGGCAGCAAACCCACTCTACACTTGACATCAATACTAAGGAGATGCTCGCTCTTGCTAACGTCCTCGACTCCTTTTCTTCAACTATCAGTAATTCTTGGGTTGATGCGTTTACAGATAGCCAAGTTTTGCTTCAGTCCTGGTCACGACAGGGCGCAAAATCGCCTAATGTTATAGCTGCTGAAAAGCAATTATTTGCCATTGTTTCACGCTCTAACATTCATCTCAGTTTACATCACATTCCCTCCCGTTTCAATCTTGCCGACACACCCTCCCGACGACTCTCTTTGCTTGAGTCCATGTTGTCTTCTGACACCTGGGCTCAGGTTCAAGACCATTTTGGCGGCCCATTTGGCCACTCTGTGGATCTTATGGCTCTACCTTCAAATGTGCAACATGCCTTGTCAGGACATCCCCTTCCTTTCTTCTTGCCTGTGCCTTCGCCAGGGGCTTCAGGGGTTAATGTTTTCTCTCAGCTTCCGCACCATCACGCATTTTTTCACAATCTATATGCTTTTTCTCCAATCATTCTTATACCGAAATTGTTGCATTTTCTTTCCTGCCATGGTATTTCTTGTATGCTGGTTGTTCCTGATGTACATCCTTGCAAGTTTTGGTGGCCATTATTGCAGCGATTTCAGTCTGCTTGTTTGGCTACACGTGGCACCCTCAGCATTGTTTTGCCCCCAACGAAACATGGGTTTTCCTTAACATGGCCGTTACCATGGGATTTATGGGTTTTTCGTTTTATTCCACCATTGATGCCGTTTTGAAGGTGGAGTTTCAAGGAACTATCAAACGGCGATTAATTGTGTGTCACATTTCATAAGCTAGTGCCAAATTATTATGGCATTTTTGTATTGTTAAATTTATAGTTCATCATATTACACAATCAGTTTTCACAATGCAGTCTCCAGTCTTATTAGTGTTCACTGCAATCTATTTTCCTCACATTTAGGATCTGGTCCCGGTTGCTCGGCTTTTTTCCCTGGCAGTTGCGTGTCCATCATGCCAATATCAAACGATAGTACATATTTAATTTTTGTCAACGGTGTGGTTATGCCCAACGTCAATTAGCTCCTCCGTCACGTAAACCTGTTCAGTATGATTTGCCTTCCATTGATCGCCGGGTTGCCAAGCTTCAGGAAAAACATCCCTCAACCACGTATGCCAAGCGAAAACAGTCGCTAAAAGATGAATTAGAAGATTTTCTCCACGCATTACTGGGCAAGAAGACCATGTTTACCACAACCCCTATCGATGTTTGCAGGTTCCTCGTTTATAAGGATCATTGTGGTAAATCCCAGCTTCATTCCCAAGGTTGTCCTAATGTAGCAAAGCGCTGTCTTTCATCTTGTAGCTGTCCAAGGCATTTAGCGTATGGTACAGTTGACTCCTACATCGGCAAATTACGAGCCATTTATTCAGACACGAGTCGACAGGGAGATTGGAATCGCGCCTTACATTTAGGCAATCCTGCGGCAGATGATCTAGTGAAGTTGTACCTCAAGCAAGTGATGGCAGAACAATTACAAGCTCACTCCACGCCCAAGCAAGCGCTTCCTATATTCCCTTACAACTCTCCCGTTCTTTAGAGAAAAGCATTCTGCGCCCGTCTCATTCTGCGCCCGTCTCATTCACCGTCCGAAATCTTTATATTGGCTCGGGATCAGACCTTCTTTAAGGCACTATTGTACTCGGGGGATTGCGCAGGGGACTTAGGGCTCGTACAAACTTCAGAGATTGGCCGGTTTCCGGATGATAGTGGTCTACTTTTCAACCACATCTGTCGTCTGGGGTAAAACTTTGCGTGATGGATCACAAGATCTTTTTGGTATGCGGCGCCGCAAATTTCGAAACCGTCGACGGTCGAGCACATCATTGATGGTCGAACACATCATTAATCTGGTTCCCAGATTGCTTTTGAGGTGATTAGCGTGTGGAACCATTTGGTGACACCTTAAACCAATCGATGCCAGTAAAGATTTTACGCAGTATGATAGTATAAGGTTTCAGATTTTTGAAAAGATGGCATGCAAAGCAGCCAATTCGGTTATTATTCATTCTACAAAAGAGTTCAGAAATTAGTTATAAACAGATTTTTCACATTAAGTGTGGGCTTAGTTGTGTTTAAAGGCCGATAAAACTGGCTTATATTGTGTAAACGGCTAAACAACTGCTGTAACTTGGTCAAAAAAGCGTTATAATATGCTCTGTGCGTCAATTTTTTATATTCATCAAGTAACCTACCGTATTTTTAACGTACGAAGTCACGAGAACGAAGAAACGAATTTTAAGCCAAATTAAATATAATGGCACAATCGGAGACGTGCTCGCTAGTAACACGATACGCTAAGATTTGTTACTAAAGGCCCTGTCACACTATTGTGTATCGTACTAGCGTATGCCAGCGCATGAAAAATATCACTTATACGCCGGTATATACGCTTCTCACACGTTTCTCTCATACGCAATAGTGTGACAGGGCCTTAAAGAAAGCTTGATATGTTTTCTATTGCTCAATATACATATGAGTGCACGTGGTTCAAGTAAAAATGGAACCGCACAGCTAATACTATAACTAGCATTTCACTTTTACTTGAACCACTCGACATATATCATATTTCAATTTTAGCATTAGCCATGGACTTATCAAAAGTGCAAGGTTTATAGATATATTATTATAGATAGACATTATGTTAAAGCTAACTGTAAATAGCATGTATAATATTGTTGCTAATGTTGGTATTTTCCACGTCACTCTGTTGTATCTAGTTTTGAGATGGTTCTCTATATTTCACTTCACAAGAGTTTTAATTAGTGAAGACACTTAGATACTTCAAAGTTAAGATAATCAAGTAAATTTTAGAAGATAGTTACTGCAACACTTGTGCGAAGAGCAGTAACCAGTAAACCGAATTGGCTGCTTTGCTTTTCGACTGCTACCCGCTATCTTTTCAAAAAATCTGAAACCTTATACTGCGTGAAATCTCCAGTCACTGACATCGTCTTGGTACAAGATGTCACCGAATGGTTTGTACGCGCTCATTACCGCTGGCGCGATTTGGGAACGAGATTAATGATGTGTTCGACCATCAATGATGTGCTCGACCATCTACGATTTCGAAATTTGCTGCGGCGCCATCCAAATCCTACCTTGTGCCCTGTACGTGGAATTGAACCATACGTCTCCATTGCTGGTGAACTCTCCGTTGATCTGTCGGCAGGATATTTATTCCGTCCAACTAAACCTCAAGGTCATGTTCTCAACCGACCGCTATCGAGTTCTGCCGCAGCCGCGAGCCTTAAGTTATATCTCTGGCAGGCCAACATTGACTCAGGAGAAACTTTTCACAGCTTTAGATCTGGCTGCGCTCTTACGCTCACCACCAAGTTGCTGACATTTACAGGGATTTTAATCATTTAAAGAATTTTATCCAGGCATTTCCTTCTACCGAACTTTTGAAGAGAAAAGCCCCCGATTCTTAGGTGTTTGAGTTTGGGTTTTCTTTGAGTTTTGGAGATTTTCTGTGAGTTGGGTTATCCATGAGTCTTCAGGCATGCATCCCGCTGTGGCCGCCAGACTCCATAACTCAAAGGAGTACGGGTAGGACCGGTGTAAATAGGATACTATTTACAGCGGTCTTACCAATTACAACTATATGAGTCACACTCACTTCAGGTCAAGTGTCAGTTTGCTCAAGCAGGCTTTGTAGAACAGCCGGTCTCAGAACTTACTTAAATAATATACCTTGCTTTCTATGCTCTCGGCATTACCTGTACTCCGCACCCTTCGGCCACTTCTTGTTTCCCACCCTTCCCACCTCGGGACATTTCTTCTATGCATCACCAAAGAAGTGGCTGCCAGACTCCATAACTCAGGTAGGACCGCTGTAAATAGGATACTAACCGAATGAATAAAAAAATCCAAAAAGAAACTTTACAAAATCGATAGGGCGGTTTGCCGGATGGAAAAAAGTGCTAACCAACAATTTCAACAATTACAGAATTGTTCGCTATGGCAACAACTACAAAAATAGGTACGCACTGCGTACATGTGGCTAGCCTATTCACATTGTCATGAATATTCATCACAAACATTAATTGTGATACAAAATTGATAATTACAATAGAAGAATGGTCAAAATAAAACAGATGCAGTATATTTACTTCGCTTTAATAATAAACATGTATACAGCACCTAATGATGTCACTTTTACTGTTTTTCAAAATTTCACTAATATGTAATTCACTAAGATTTCATTACATGGGTTTCCTTTTACAAATATATTCTGGTGTCTGGTTTACAAGTTATTAGCTTTTTTTGAATTGTTGGCATCGCAGATTTCATAAAACCTTTAACCCATTAAGCTGCAGAGCTTCCCCACTGACGAGTAAAATCGTCTGGCTTGCAGCTCAATGGGTTAAATTCAAAGTTCTTCATTTACTTCACTAGATTCTAAACATTTTCTATTTATTGTAAGATCAAAAAGCGTCAGAATTTATAATGAACTCATCCAATTAATTACCGTAAAGTCTCGAAAGTAAGCGCCCTGCTTACTTTCGAAATTAGTGGCCTCAAGGGGCACTTTCTTTTGAGGGATAGATATATAATTTTAATACTCTGAGGTGATACAATAATTTAAAACAATATACATTACACAAATATAGAGTAAAGGCTACAAAGAAATAACCATAAGGGATAATCAAGCTAAGTAGCACATTTAGACAAAAGATGCAAGCGAAAGACGAAATGTATATATATATAATCAAATCATATGCATGCAAAGACAAAGTACAATAGACGCAAAAGAATATACCATAAAAAATGTCACAAATGGAAACCGAATTTATTCATTATAAGCTTGAAGTAGAGTTTTTAAATAATTTTTTGAAATTATATTTGCTTAGAGATTTCAATTTACTATCAATAGAATTCCAGATTAAACTACCACAGTAGCGCAGATTAAACCAACCATAATCTGTCCGAATTTTTGGAATATATAAAAAATTTTTTGTAGAAGATCTAGTGTTATAATTATGTACTTCGGAAACATTTTGAAAGAAATTATCAAAGACAGCGGGTAAATTACCCACGTGGAAGTCAAACATGAACAGAGCATTTTGATAGTATATTAAATCGACAAATTTAAGTATGTCACAGTGTTTGAAAAGAGGGGTTGAGTGTGCCCTAAAACTGGAGAAAGTCATTATTCTGACTGCCTTTTTCTGCAACCGTATTAAAGTATCAAGATTAGATTGATATGTATTGCCCCAAACTGGTAAAGCGTACGTCAAATATGGATAAATGAGGGTATAGTATAATTGTTTAAGTATATGTAAACCCACGAAATTGCGAATTTTTGAGATTACACCAATGCAGCGTTTAATTTTGTTTGATATATGAGTAATGTGACTTTTCCAACATAAGTTTGAGTCAAGTAAAATTCCTAAGTATTTGATATATTTTTCTTGTTTAATTTGACTATTGTTGATAAATAAAGCAATCATGTGATTTGGAGTTCGCTGAGGAGGATGAAACAAAACAAAGTTTGTTTTGTCAACATTTAATGACAGTTTGTTAGCTGCCAACCAGTCAAAAATTTTCCCCCAATTTCTATTAACAGTTATTTCTAGATTAACAAGATTTGCATTAGCATGAAAAAGATTAGTGTCATCTGCAAATATGTTAAATTCAAAAATGTCACTGTAGTTATGGAAGTCATTATATAAGAGGAATAAAAGGGGACCCAATACTGAACTTGTGGAACACCATATTTAATTGGAGTTTCATCGGATTTGATATGCCCGATTGAAACAAATTGATGTATGTTACTTAAATATGAGGAAAACCAATCGTAAGCCAAACCTCTTATTCCATAATGATCAAGCTTGTTGAGAAGGATGTCATGGTTTACAATGTCAAATGCTTTGGAAAAATCTAAAAATATTCCACAGGAATACCATCCCTTCTCAATTGCTTGTTGAATGTTATCGGTTATTGAAGAGCTGCTTGTAACGTTGAATGCTTAGAATGAAAACCAAACTGTTTGTTATATAAAATTTCACATTTTTCAATAAATCTAGTTAATCTTGTATACATTAATTTTTCCAAAATTTTACTAAAAATGGAGAGAAGTGAGATTGGACGATAATTTGTTAACATAGTCAGTGGGCCTTTTTTGTGAATTGGAAGCATGTTGGCTATTTTGAATTGGCCTGGAACCGTGCCAGTCAGGAAGGAAAGATTATTTCAAGAGGAGTAGACAGGCTAGATTTAGCTGTTTTTAGTAAATTAATTGGAATACTAAAAGGGCCTGTTGCTTTGGAAGATTTAAGTTTTCCAATTTCATACTCAATTTCACTTTTTAGAACAGGAGACATAAAGAAGGGGGCGCTTACTTTCGAAGGGCGCCTACTTTTGAGTTGTTATTTTCAGCATCGGCATGTTTTATCGTGTCATTATTCGAAATGTTATCTTTAAATAAATTGTTACCTTTAAATAATTGTTATCTTTATATATACCCTATGTTTTACAACTTTAAAAAACTTTTTTCGGGGGGCGCTTACTTTCGAGGGGGCGTGCTTACTTTTGAGGGGGCGCTTACTTTCCAGATTCTCTAGCAAGTGTTGAAAAAGGCGCTTACTTTTGAGGGGCGCTTACTTTTGAGGGGGCGTTTACTTTCGAGGGGGCGCTTACTTTTGAGACTTTACGGGGGGTATGTCATCACCACCAAAACTTTTGTCTAATAGTTGTATTGCCCTGATATTTAGATGTGCTGATCTTCCTATATTATCCAATATTATCACCAGTCACCATATTATCAGCAAATTGTCCAGAATATGTGTTTGAGGTACTGTAGATGTCATACATCACTACGATTTTGAATCGTGCTTTTATCTGCAAATTCTTTAAAATTAAGAACCAAATATTTACTTGCAGATCACAAGAATGAAATATTGTAAATGATGCAGTTATAAATTTAAACAACATTTAACTCTAGCTATAAAAGTATGAACATGCTATTGACACTGAGCAGAAAGGTTGAAACTTGTCGATATGACCTCAGCACAATGGGTGGGTTTGTTTTTTCATATACTCTCACAACTGCAAGGGTCAGTGTTGTATGGTGATTGCACTGATGTTCATGGACGTAGCAAAGCATCTGACATTGGGGGGATGTCGGAGAATTTTTCCTGAAATCTGAACTTCAATTATAATAGAGCTTTTTCTGATTGATTTCCACTGTCATAGTAAGTTTCCTAAGAAAAGGGGGTGTGGGGGTCCTCCCCCAGAAAATGTTTACATTTTGAAGCTCCCATTTGCAAACGAGTTGGATCTACAAAAATAACAACTTTACTATGCAAATTTTACCTGAAAATGTCAAAATTTATACTTGAATTTTAGCAGTTGTGGGGTTTACACCCCCTGTCACTACGTCCCTGCTGATCTTAGATCAGATATTATTTACATCTGGACTGGATATCCAAAAATAAACTGCACCTACAGTTGCATTTTTTGCAGCTGTTCCTGGTTAGGTCTAATGAATGTAAATACATTTTCACTCAATTATTTCCATCTAGAAGATTCTTCAACTGTACGTAAACAGACTGAGCTTCCATTTGGCAGATAGGCAACTACTATCTGTGACTGTGTTGGAGCAATCAAGCGATGGTACAATACCTGTAAAATTAGTGGTAAGTAGACCTTTTTATTGCATGTATTAAACCATGTATATTCATATTGGCCCATATTGTATTGTGCTCGCCTCGGTATTGTGTCTGATTTGTTTGAACACATCTGGTGTGTGTAACTTAATATTTATGATAAACTGGATTGTGCGTGACAAAAAATATAATAACGTTTATAAACACAAGCATATTCATAGCCTAATAGTAATAATTTGCAATACTCAAAATGATTTTGATTTTAATAGATAGCGATAGGTGTAATTGGCAATTACGGGCTGTGGTTCTATTGATGGCTATAGTTTTACTTGGATGGGAAAACAGAAGAAAATAATTTCCAACAACAAAGACACAGCTTTCTTAATACGTTTGAGCAGAAAAGTGGTCAACTTTAGTTGGATTACTAGGCAGATTGTGACTGAGTCAGTTAACCACTGAGTCAAAATTTTGCCACTGTGCAATATCACATATACTGTAATATTTTGAAATTATATTAATCTTCAAAGTAACCAGTTAAGTTGCATCCCTCATGTTTTGTGCACAAATATATTTCTCACATATTAGCGTACCAGTGCAATATTATACTATTGTATTATATATTATATTTATTGTTACTTTTTACTATGCAATATGTATTATTGATGTGACTGAATATAACTCCAATGGCATCGTTCCTCTCAAAATGTCATCAGAAGTCTTGACGAAACTAGGTCAAGGCATGCTGAATTGTTGTCTTTATTTCAATCTCAAGATTGACAAGATGCTCTGGACAAGAAACTAACTTAACAGGACATAGTCTTTTTACAACCACAAATTATCTAAAACATAAGAAATGTTAAACACTTTAGACTAACTATATAGCATCATTTGCGCAAAATATTCACCATGTGTGCAAACATATTAATTTGTACTTCACTATATACCTGAATTATTTGCCTTGCGTCTGTTAGTTGTAAAGGCAGTAAAGCCAGGGGAATAATTTTAGCCATGTGAATTGTATAAACAGTTTCTTCCTTCAGTATTTCCATTTTACGAGGTTTTGTTAATGAAAATAAGATATAGCACAAATCTTCAAAACGGGCTCAATCAAAATAGTAGGTTCGCAGATGCGTGAAAACCTGCGGTCAATGTTTACGGATAAAATTCACTGACTTTCTTTCACTCTGTGGATCTGTTTCTTTGTTGAGAAGTAGATGCATGGGTATTCCTTCAGGCTGTTCAGAATTTGTGCAATAATGTAAGTTAGAACTGCCAGAAACACGGCCTTCGTATCCGTGTTTGTTGGTTTTACTATAATTTTAATACGCCATGATGAAATCGTGTTCATCTTATGACGTCACATGGCATCAACATGGCCGATCAAAAGTTCGCACAGGAAGTGCCAAAAATGGCCACTTTGGAAGGCGGTTTGAATTGACCAATTTCAATTCTGTTTGTGGTAAACAGGTCAGGAAGGAAAGTACTTTTAATTAAGCTAAAAAAATGAGGGTCGAAAAAATTCGCTGCAGTAGCACTTTAAAAGCGAACTTTCTCTAAGCCTCATTTAAATGTAACAATTTTCTTTTTAGTAACGACCGGAAGGCTTTTTTTCTTTTTTTATAACAAATTTAATAAATTGTAACAACGTTTCGGAGTTTACTACATCATCAGGTTACATTTATACGCACTCATGGGTGCGTATAAATGTAACCTGATGATGGAGTAAACTCCAAAACGTTGTTACAATTTATTAAATTTGTTATAAAAAAAATCCTTCTGGTCGTTACTAAAAAGAAAAGTATTAAAGTTGTTAAAGACGTTAATTCCCTTTTCTGTGGCATTTAATATCATCGCCTCATGCCATGAACGACAGTTTCCGAAGTAAAGTCGACAATCTCTGTCACAACTTCACATCTCCTACAAACATTTTTAGCGTTACATGGTGGCGAACGAATATTCTTGTCTTAGTATATAAAAATTATTCTGTAATAATATATATTTTTGTTAGTCAAAGACAAAGATGATATTTATATACCCTATAGTATTCAGAATGGGAGTGCGCACATCTTTTTTATGGTAGCTTGATGATAATTATGAAGCTATCATCCAGTAAGTGTAATCAATACTAAATATTGATCTGGAAAAACAGTTTTGTAATCCTTTGTTCATTGCACATCTTCACGAAATAATCAGTATTCTCGCCGTAAAGTTTTGAATTCCTAACAAGTTTGTATAACATATAAAGACAAACACAACGCAACATCGATAATTCGTGAACTAATACATACATAAATACACTGTACAATGATAGCAAGTTGTAATAGAGATAGAAACAGTGGTGGCCCCAGGCCTCAGAATTGGGGGGGGGGGCATTTGAGGGGCAAACTCATATTTTGGGGGCAAGATAGAATGTTCAAAAAGGTACTGCTATTTGCCCATGCCGTTGTCACAGGACTTTCGCCCCCCCTATTCTCCTAGGAATATCGCCCCGGGGGGAAATACCCTAAGGCCATACCAATACATTCCTGGCCATACCAATACATATGCCCACATACAAATAGCTCAAAAGTTATCCCCATATACTAATAAAGAAGGGTCTTGCAGTCCACCAACCTTGAGAGGTTGATTACCTTTTAGTATGTGCAGGTTTGCTAAAGGTCGACAGTGAGATTGAAAATTATTGGAGTGTAAAAACCTTATATCATGGTCTGTGGGCAATAGAAATAATTTCTCGGGTTAGGTACAAAGCACTTATGGCGTTTGTGAATATGGTAGATCCTGTACTAAAGACTACAGCAATAAACTGCATCAACAACTGTGCCAGCCGTCACTGAATATTGTTGTTGCAGACAAACACACTGTCAAATCAAGAAATAGGTTGGGGGTTAGGCAGTTCATGAAAGCTAGATGACCTACTATATGGGGAATAAATCTGTGGGTTGCTGCAGACAATCCTAATGGTTATATTGCGACTTTGAAATTTATACAGGAAGAAGTCCAGATATTCATCGCAACAGATTTGGGAGTATGACATGGTGATCTGATATCAGTTTGGTTATAGTCTTAGGTCTTTTGTAGTACAATATAAAGGATATATTTTCACCACATAACCCAATTATGTGCTTTGGCAAACATTACTGCTTTTAATTAGCAAACATTACTGCCTTGGAAAACATTACTTTTTTATAACTACTAATTATGATGATGCCAGCCCAACAACACTTGGTCATGCTATTTGCAAATATTTTCATGTTCTAGATTGTGAAAACAATCAATTTCTAAACAAATGAGTAGTGATTATTTCAAATTTGAATAGCATGACCAAATTTTGAGGCTGGTTATGCCACTAATAACTAAAGTCAATGGTGTAATGATTATCCAAGAATGTATGTAGTAATTGTAGAAATAAAGACATTTTGCTAATCATGATTTGAGTGTTCTTTTGTGGGTATCACAGACTTATTTTGGTGCCATACTATCTTTGGAGAGTAAGAAATATTGGAAATTTGTATTGATAACATGTTGCAGCAATAAAAAAGGACCTTTGATAAAGGTATTTGTTTCATGTGAGCACAAAATGTAAATTTTACTCCACTACCTAGTTTATATAAAAATTCAATACAAATATTTCTATTTATGCTACATGCATGAAACTTCTGGTACTTATAGATCATAACCGTGTCTTTCAGTCATATTCATAAATTTTTTTGACATATTTGAAATTTGAACCGCTAAATACATTTATGCATAATTGCAACATTTTTTTATATCATAATTTATGCAAATTTATGCGAGTAAATCGTTAACCAAGCTCCGGATGAAATTGAAATTGGTATCGTTGGAAAGCAGAAGTCCTCCGCTTTCGAACGATGCAATTTCTGTTTCCGTGCGATGTATAGTTTGAGAGATATAAGCGTTTGAAACAATGCCACTCGAAATTGCTACTTTTCGACCGGATGGGAATGAGTTAATTTGGTTATTTAAAATAACCAATTTGTTTCGAAATGATTTATTTTGGTTATATCAAACAACCACTTTTGACAACATGGTTTATTTTGGTTATATCAAATAACCACTTTTGGCAACATGACTTATTTTGGTTATATCAAATAACCACTTTTGACAACGTGATTTATTTTGGTTATATCAAATAACCACTTTTGACAAATTGGTTATTTCAAATAACCAAAATAATTTATCGACACTTGGTGAGCCGAATGACGTAGGATACAAAACAGATTTAGCCACCCCTCCCAGGGGCTTCGATTGTCAACTTTACAAACATCTCCGGTGTGAAAAATGAAAACACTGTTCGACTTCAACAGTTCAATTTGTATTTTAATAATACAGTAAACCATTTTTGCTTATTTGCTTCTTGCCATGGCGTCAGAAAGGTTAGAAAGGTCGTTGACCGAGGCAATTGAACGTACTATTCGCGAAACAATTAATAATTCAGCAGAGGTATAACGTTTTATATAAATATGTGCATGCTCATTAATAGTAAATTTGAATAATGTATTTACATGCTGGCCATGTTACAAGGTTTCACAAGTTGCTAGACTAGTTAGTGTCTTGTATTAAGCCCGATACGCCATGTTTACTTGTCTACGGCGCTGGCTAAACGTACGAAAACAGTGTGCATCTATGAAAACTTATCTTGCATGCTATTTTTACGTTTTATGTGGTGTTTGAGTGTTCATCTTGAGCAAGCATGCTGTAGAGGAGGGTAAAGGAGGCCAGTGGTGCCAAAATATATGAATCATTTACAGATATCATGCACCTATGCAGTATGCACTGTAGCATGCAAAGCATATACCGTAAACCTCCGAATATAAGCCCCCCTCCTGAATATAAGCCCCCGTGTATAAGCCCACCACTTGTACTAACGCTCACCTCATTCCAAAATTATATAATCCCCCTCCCCAAATATAAGTCCACCCGAATATAAGCCCACTTGTTTATCACTGTTGTTTATCACTATTACCACTATTAATCACTATTATTACTGTGCCTATCACTATTACTATGCTTGTTTATCACTATTGCACTAACACAAAAGATCGTCCATGTATAAGCCCCCCCCCCCATATATAAGTCCTCCCTTGCATAAGCCCATCAAAAATCGCTTACGAAAGAATATATGCCCAGGGCTTATAGTCGAAGGTTTACGGCATATATAATATACGCATTGTTTATGTTTTCATAAAGGGGGGGGCTTACTGATACGTGGGGCTTATACATGGACGATCTTTTGTGTTAGTGGTAATAGTGATAAACAAGTATAGTAATAGTGATTAATAGTGGTAATAGTGATAAACAACAGTGATAAACAAGTGGGTTTATATTCGGGTGGGCTTATATTTGGGGGGGGTCTTATATAATTTTGGAATGAGGTGAGCGTTAGTACAAGTGGTGGGCTTATACACGGGGGCTTATATTTCATACACATATGTCGTCATAGTACAAACTATCTGTTACTAAAACTAATACAATTTGAAAGTAGAGTTATCAAAATATATTAAAAAACCGATATCTGCTGAATAAATCCTAAAAATGCGTAGGTTGAACATGTCAAAGTGTTAAACACCTGAATTTTTGAAAACTATCAAGCCACCTTAACAATAAACTTTTTAAGTTTAACAAATAGCAAGACAAATGGAGGAGTTTAACAACATGCACGAAAAAGGCGATCACTACGTCATATTAGTGATGAAGCACAAAACAGTTCACATTCATGCGCCGGCCCTCATTGTATTGTGCAAAAAGCTAAAGGCGTGGCTGATATTCTTCGTAAAAATGATTCGACCGCATGTCACATCTTCAAGCAACTTGGTGTTTTTGACATGGAATGGGCAACCCATGATGTCATCCCAAATTAACAAGGCACTGCAGTCAGTCTTCAAGAAAGCCACGTTTTTCAACAAAGATTACATCGACGTCGTTTCGTAAAGCGGCTGGAACTAACATGCACAAAAACAGTCCGGAGATGAGTAGCAAGTTAGCTAGTTTAATGGCACACAATGAAGCCACAGTGAAGAAGTACTACCTGCTGACCAAAAGAACATGAGCCTCGGTTAAGGCTTCACAATAATAGCCTAATACGGCGGAGACGGAGAGTGGAAAAAGTGCATCCAGCATCAGTGACGAGGAGACAAGCTATCATTTGACAAAGAGGGTCCCAAGAACAAATGGAATCAATAAAATAAAAAAATTCTACAGGGAGGAAATATGGCAATAAAGCATGTCACTTGCTGCTGTTCGTGCGAAAGTGAACTCGCATGATGAAAAGACATGTCAGCCAAACATGTCTACGATAGGTTAAGGAAGGATTTGTTCAACGATGAAAGTCTTCAACCTAATGTCTCTTGCAAGCTGCCAATTGAATGCGAATCATTGCAAGATAATCAATGTTGTGAACAACAATCATCTGTGAGCATCAGGGATGGATATAAGAAGATTTTTTCAAAAAAAAAATCTTCTTAATTCTTATATTCATTATAAGAAGATTTAAGGGAATATAAGATAATTTTCGACATTCAAGGAAAAATTTAATGACGTCATGAAATGACGTATTTATGGTATGACATCATTTTTTCATATGATCTTGTACAAAGTATTGAAGTTATAAAAACAATGGTTCAACTGAAGTACAGAATTATGACTTCCAAATTCCAATAAATTAGGCTAATTAGCACTGATATTTAAGATTCCAAGTCTTCCAGGAGACCAAGACAACTAAGTTCTCGGATTAAAATAAGAAAGCTCCTTTATGAAGTATGAATGAGGCAGATCTAAGTTATTGCTTCTAACATTTGGGAATTGGGAGTTAAATTTAGAGATGAGCCAATCACGAAAATTGCCGATTAGCCAATCCGATTAATCGGTGGCCGATAACAACGTATAATCGGCTGATTAATCGGCCCAAGCCGATTATTTTCGCATACAGTATATAATTGCATGTCTCGCTCAAGGACAAGGTACAAGTTAAGTTTGATATATATAAATCATGTTTTTCTTGGCATTTGTTGGCCCAAAGTTAATATAGCATATCAATCGAATTAGTTCAGTTCTTTTGAAATTAACTCACTATAGCCGATGTACACCCACGTTTCTAAAGATGATTGTTAAGCCTTAATGCAAACTTCACGCGAACATTTTGAATGCATGTGAGTGTTATTTGTTTAAAGCGATTTGATAACGCAGTGGTCAAACAGTCAACTGGAAATCATGCCGTGATTGTTGCCAAGCGGCGTCCTAATATATCGCTAAAATGTTGATAATAATTAAATATTGTGTATACATGTAATATGACCAATATTTCAAAATTTAATTTTACAAGGTTTACCAACTATTTATTGATAAAGTTGAAATTATGTTATCGATCAACAAACCTGACAAGTTTTCTAATTTAATAAGTTTATATTAAAAAGAACTAGTCAATTAGAGCGTTTTCAATAGAAAATAAATGTCAATATATGTATTTATTAATTATTAGAAAATGTCAAAGTGAAAGTGTAGTAGTGTACTGTACTACTCTTGAATTCTAGTACCCGAAGTCCAGTCTTGGCAAGTTATGGTGAAGAAACAGAAGGCTTTCTGACTTCGACGGGTTGAGGCGACTTCTTTTTTCGTTCAATATGTTACCAGCTTCACTAAAGATGCGTTCTGAGTAAACGCTTGAGCAGGGTGCACTAAGAAATCTTTTGGCGACTTGATGGATGGTTGGAAAAGCTGATTTCTGCGCAACCCACCACTTGAATGGGCATTCTTTTTTAGCAAGAAGTGGCATTGCCAAAAAATCGCTAACCTCTTTCTCCTCCGGATTATCAGATGGCGTCTGAGTACTTGCGGGAGTCGTCGATGAAGCCACCAATTCGTCAAAGCAATCCCAAAGATCAACTCGGTTCTTTGTAGACGCCGATTCTTCAGTAGGATCTGTACGAGCGATGATTTCTTCAACAGGCCGCGAGAACTTTCTAAATTCTTGCAGAAGTAAGTCGCGCCCTTTTTCTGCAGTAAAGGCGGTCTTGAAACGAGGATCGACAGTAGTTGCCACGATATAGTTTTCATCTGTGAGCACATTCTCAAAACGAGATTTTACAGCATCGTGGAATTCTTGTTTCATTGTGCGAACGCCCGCAGATTTTTCGCCATCATCTTTGTTTAAAAAATGCTGTAAGACTGCAACTGCAGGAATAACAACTGAGACGGGAGCATTGTTCGAGCTCAGGAGTTTGGTATACTCTTCGAAAGGTTGAAGTAAACGGATGACCTTTTCCATTAGTTTCCATTCGTTGGCTGTGGGTACTTGGATGTCGTGATCGGTAGCATACAACACAATGGCATTTTTCATCTCGAGCAATCGCTGAAGGAGATAAAAGGTGGAATTCCATCGGGTAGGAACATCTTGTATCAGCTTCTTCTTTGGTAGATTTAAATCTTCTTGGATCTTTGACAGTCGATCACAAGCCAATGCCGAATGGTTGAAATGGGTAACAACTCGTTTGCTTCTTGCGACCATGTCAGAAACACTCCGCTGTGACAAGATTCCATCCTGGATAGCGAGTTGCAAGGTGTGAAGAAAGCAGGGACCTCTCGGTATATCAACTAACTCGATACCACTGACCATGT
Source organism: Paramuricea clavata (assembly GCA_902702795.2). Taxonomy (NCBI): domain Eukaryota; kingdom Metazoa; phylum Cnidaria; class Anthozoa; order Malacalcyonacea; family Plexauridae; genus Paramuricea; species Paramuricea clavata. The sequence goes on from CACRXK020000546.1 coordinate 59,956, forward strand.
TGGCACCGTTGTCAGTGACTACCATGTGGCACGTTGTCAGCGGTATATTCCACGTCTCAAGCATGGCTTCGAATTTGCTAGCGATGGCAGGACCAGTGTGGCTTCCAGAAAAGAGGCTTGAGTGCAGAACAAATGATTGCATGGCAGGAACTGTATCTGAGACCCAGTGAGCCGACAGACTGATATAGGAATGGTTTGTGTGTTTGCAAGTCCATATATCGGTTGTGTATGAAATATTTGCATTGTTTTCATCAAGATTCTGCTTGAGTTTATCAGCTATCGCTTTTTTAGCTCTTTCGTAGAGATCCGGTATGACTTTTTCACTAAAATGAAAGTGGCTTGGCAGGGGATAAGAGGGAGCCAAATGCCTCATAAGCCTATGGAATCCCAAGTCTTCTACCATCAGGAAAGGCTGGTTGTCAAGCGCCATCATCTCGCCGATCAACTGGGTGATTTTCTTCGCCGGGCCACTGTTGATGTCCCAAACACGAGCTTTGTCAAAACTTGTCTGAATAGACATTTGGTTTTTCAATGATTTTCTCGCACTTCCAGATGTCTCGCCATGCTGTTCAGCAACTTCATGTGTTCTTTTCAGCGCTTTCTCTTCGTCCTTGGCCGATAGCGCTTGAAATTCCAATGGATGTTTGCTTCGTATATGGTTTCGAAGATTGGTAGTGGTGAATTGTTTTGGTTTAGTTCCACCTCTAGACACAACAACTTTGGACTGAGTGCATAAAATACACTGTGTGCTTTCGATACATTATTCTCGAGAACTTTAAAGAAATCCCACACACTACTCTTTTTAGCCATACTCTATCGTCTAAACAGAGTCTTGAACGGCCAATTAATGCTGGAGAATGCGATAACTTATTGTCAGAGGCAGTGATCCGATTACATGTTTATATTTTATAATGTAGGAAGATGCGAAAAGGTGTTTATATTGACATGTACGTTTGCGGCGCGCCGTGTATCGTATATCACAAAGCTTACAAAAACTGAAATATCAAAATTTGGAACACACAATAACATGTTTTATAAATTTGATTGTTTTATTTAGTTTCATCTTCAACTTTACAAATTCATTTCTTAAAAGAAATAAGAGAACTTATTTCTCTCAACTTGAAAGAGCAAAAACAGCTAAGGCGCCCAGGTTCCAACAACAAATGGATTACCGGTTCTATTTTTGTCTGTTATTATTGTCAAGTTTATTTCCGCGTGAGACTGATATGTCACTTGAGAAGTTAATATTGACGTTTTTACCTTTTCTTGGCAAACCTCCAGTCTCCCACATTCGTGTTTCAATAAAAACAGTTAATACGCATGGAATCAAAAACATTAAAGCAACAGAAACAAAACTCATTACTCATTTATTGCTAGAAATATAAAATTTGGAAATAATCGGCAGACAGCCGATTATTCTTTAATAATCGGCCGATTACCAATTATTAAAAAAAAGCCAATTATCGGCCGGTTAATCGGCAAAACCGATTAATCGGCTCATCTCTAGTTAAATTTTTGTCTATACTTCAATTGATTAAGCAATGATACATTGATGCACCATTTTGGGCATGTGGCGTTTTCGTAACTATGTTTGAATATTTTTTAATACAACTACAGTACCGCTCGTGTGTATATTCGTATTATACGCGTAGCGTATCATACGAATATCAATGAATACGCGTATCATATGAATATGCATATGCAATCATACGTGTAGCGTATCATATGAATAGTGAATATTGAATAGTGAATACGCGTATCGACTACATTCGAATACATTTTATACTTGCATATACGCGTAAGATAATTGAGAATGATATACAAGTTATACAAAACTCCGTTCAGGTAGTAAGTGCCCTCTTCGATACAATATAGAGCTGATTACGCTGGCACTGGTCCATACATGCATGCACACCGGACGCGATTCGACAACGCGACGCGATGTTTTCAATTTTCATTGAATGATAACTTTGATCCTAGTTTAAATTTTCCAAATCTTTAGAAGCGCTATAACATTTTGAGTTATTTGATCTACATATCTTTTAAAATTTGCTTTCATTGGCTGTTTTATTAACTCTCAAAAACTAAATTGTCCAATCGCGTCCGGTGTGCTTGGACCTTGAGACACCATGCACGATGTTTTAATCAGATAGTCTATAGAATATAGGTCCTGAGAAAATTGTAACAGCATTGTCTCCGTATCTACAAACAGTCTGAAAGTACTGTTCACAAAACAGGCGGTGGCCCAAGTTATTTAATCAACAATTATTACTATTATCAGCACCTAAAATCCAACTATACAGTAGATTGATGCTTAATGAATATTGTATTGTAGCTCAGTTTAGAACTCTCAATATATACGTGTATGTACAGTATACCTGTTTCGGAATAGGCGAATTGTAATAGCGCGTATATATGATATGCGTATTTGCAGGGCGCTATAAAACACGTCTTTTGTAGCGCCCTATTTGTTTTTTAATGCGTAAACTCTTTGTATGATACGTGCATTGGTATATGATACGCGTATTCGTATAGTACGCGTATTCGTATGATACGCGTATTCGTATGATACGCGTATTCGTATCATACGCGTATTGTATGTTAAGATATACGCGAGCGGTACTGTATTTACCCGGAACCAAAATAGTACCAAATATTGCACTTCCGGTCAAGTGCACTAACTAATTATTAATATGATAGCCTGTGGGGCAGGCTCTATGAAAACTCCTTTGTTTTTTAATGTACCATAGTCTTTTATATTAACTATGATTGTACTCATTTGGGCAATATAACTGGAACATTGTTTGATTTGACCAAAACATTTCTGTTTTAGCACTAGTCCTCATCGATTTCCATTGTTTCAAGTTCCTCATCATCTTCCGCACATTCGTAGCTTTCGCAAAGTTTATCTGACATCTGTAAGGTGTTCGCCTTTATGTAGACTAACTTCTTGACCTTTTCTGGAGTCAGGCGATTGCGCAGTTTTCTGTGGATAAACCCAAATGTAGAAAAGTTGCGCTCTGATGCTGCAGATGATGCTGCCATTGCAAAGACATGGAGCGCAAGATTCTGTAGCAACGGCCAGTCTGTGCCATCTGCCATCCACCACTGCAACACCGTTTTAGATTTGCCTATCATCTTAAAACAGAATCCGTTCTTCTCTCTTTCCTGGAGTGCATCAATGTGGAAGGCCGTGTACTCCTCAGCCAATTTCTGTTTTCTCTCCTCACACGTCTGCTGTAGGGAAGTTGAAGATGAAATCTTCTATTTCCTTGCGTTGTGCACGCGACATCTTATCGCCGAGATATCGTGGATCCAATAGGTAAGCCATGCCATGCGCATCCCCGTACATGAAGTCGAATCGCTTCTTCACTTGCTTAACCAGATAGGCCTTCTTTTCTGCGTTGATGTTTGTGAGCCCATTCATCTTGTTCTCCAGGTCAAGGAACACGTTATAAACATCTGAGCAAGGCACAGTGTCGCTCTGGAAAACCTTGATGAACATATCTATCGGTTCAAGGATTTTGATGCATTCATCCAGCTTGGTGACGAAATCAGGATCAGTAATGATCGTCTTAATGGCTGTACGTTTCTCCTTCTGATTGGCGTTTCCAGTCAAGACAAAATCACACTGCGATACCAACCCATTCAGAATGTTGTCTACTGCTCGTAAGGATTTGAAGCAATCCTGGATTGTGCCCCACCGTGTTGGTGCTGGACGGACAAGACCCTTTAACTTGGAAGATTTCAATGCCTTCTGCAGATTAGCCATGGGAGCGTGGTGGTTGTGGAAAAACGAAACAATGTCCTTGCAGTCAGCGGTAAAGAGTAATAGGTCTTCGAATGGGTATCCATCTGGATATTCAGCAGGGCCACCGCCTTCAGGTATCTTCTTCTTGGCTCCAAAGATGTCTTTGACCAAAAGATTCAGTCTGTGACACACACAGCCGTGGAAGAAATGGTTTGGGTACTTTTGTTCCAACTCCTTCCAAGCCTTCTTATTTGCTGACGTATTATCTGTCACACAACCAACCACGTTATCTCCAATACCATCCATAACACAAATTAAATCCGCAGCGAGCCATTCAGCATCATGTGAATGATCTTCAGTGTGAACAGCTTCTAGGAATAGTGACTTGGTTGGGGATACAGCCATGTAGTTGACTATCGGTTCGTTCAGTGTACTGGACCACGCATCGCTGGTGATGCAGATATACTGTTTGTTAAGGGATAACAACTTACCAACTTCCGCCTTGACTCTCTGATAGCAACTCTCCAGCAAACCGCCAGAACTATCATCAGCTAGTTGCTTCCGCGTCGGCAGTCGTGTACCTGGTCGCAACAATTGTATAGCCCGAAGAAGATAGGGGTCTTCAACACGCACAAAACTTGTTCCTGTGCAGTAGAAGTGCATGGCGATCTCTTGATTAAACTTCTTCTGCTCCGTGGCATTCAAATGTGGGATAGCAAACGATCTCATTGAAGACTGCGTCAAATTGCCAAAGGACGAAACACTCTTGCTTGAACTTGAAGTAGCAACTTTGGCTTTTCTTGAAAGCTCCATTCACGCCGTTATTCCACCGGTCTGGACGGTCACGTACTGGTTTATCCATCATGATTTTTTTAAAAGGCTGGCATTTACGCAAATGGGTTTCAAGAGAGAGTGTTTTGTGATGGTGTCGTACAGATTGTTTGCAATGCTTGCAAAGGGCATTGTTGGGACTCTGAATGCAGTGTACATCTGGTACGTCAAATGCATCAGTCCAGATAGGATGGACAGGTTTTCCGCGCTTAGCTTGGCGAACATTCTGCTCAGTCACTTGCAACTCGTCAGTCTCTTGTTCTAGATCCAGGTCTTCGTTTTCCGTTCCTGCCGAACGACTGGATATCTCTGACTCTACATTACTCATGGCAACACACAGAGCTAAGTGGGAGGGAAATCCAAATAGATATAGAAGTATAGGCTGACATACAATTTCAATTTTTAGTGTGAAGACTGAAGAAACTCATACAATAATACACTTTGCAATACACTTTTTTATGTTTCATAACAAACTGCAAACCTTGTGTTTTATAACTTCGAATTTACGGCACTTTCAAAAAGTAAAAAACACGCTGCTTTAGCTTTTCGCTGGTCGTGTCACTCGATGAAATTTTTTTTGCAACCAGCAACGCAACTGAGACATGTAAAATGTAAATTTGTGAAGAGTGTTCGAAATGTATGTATGAAAAATAACAGCTGAGAGAAATCGCGCAAAAGTGTCACGTGTATTTACCAAATTTACATTTGTCAAAAGCCGAATTGCATTGCAAGTTGCAAGAAAAATTACCTTGTGTAACATGGCCTTAAATGATCAGACTGTGATTTCTTCTATATGCGAAGTGCAACTGTGCAAGTAACAATATATTTTTGCATTGAATAAATTTTAAACTACACCAACACATAAGAACAACAGTAAAAACATTCGTCACTTCCATTTTTTTACTTTGGTTACAAGGATTGCTGCGATGTTTCACTCATATTTCGCCCATTTTTCTCAATGAAAAACCACACAATTTAAATGTTATGACTTATGAACAATTATTTATAGTTATCTTGTGTTGCTTGATTGATTAACAAATGCTTCACATCTCTTTAGTCTTTATTAATAGTTTAAAGTAATCCTCTACTGCTGTTTGAACTTTGAGGAAACTTTGTCTCAGTCTGCAAGTTTGCCACATGGATGATGGAAATTATTGACTAAGTAATTACTAATTACCAGGCTCTTTCATTTTTCCAAGATGGTGGAAATATGGCAGATATATACTTTAAAATTGTATTATTTATTAAAATATGTGAAACAAGACTACCAAATCGGGAATTGAAATCAAAATTAAAACATTAAATACATTTCCTTGGCTGGTGGGTAAATACTATAATGATATAAGTTATATAACCTACTACGTACATTGAATATGAATAATAAGTAAATTTGTCGATTTTACAGTTTCGAATCCTTTTTATAATTTACATGAAGCTATAGTCTTAAAATAATATAAGAAGATATAAGAAGAATTTTGGTCAAAATTAAAATCTTCTTATAATAATGTAAGAAGATATAAGAAGAAATAATATAAGAAGATTTGCCATCCCTGGTGAGCATGGTAACGCCAACAGAAAGAGCGCACAGGAATTTCTCAGAAGCTGTAGCCAACATAAAGGCAATTTTTTCGGACATGATACAATAGAACAAGTCTGTTTCAAAGGACAAGATAAAAAAGAGGTGCTTAAAAACAAAAGAAGGTAAAAAACTTTTGCAAGAACTAAAAGTTCCTCAGCTGGTCAATCGTATCAAGTATGAAAGAAAGAAAAAATGCAAGAGTAACTGTTCAACAAAACTTGCAAAAAAGGATGTGAAACTCAGTGTTGTGACAAACATAATTCTAATTAAATAAGTTATCATCATAGAGAATATTTTATGGACTTTGAGATGTATCTGTCTATGTAATAACGTTCTTACAACACTGTTCTTTTGCCCGGATGCAAGATGATACACCAAGTTTGATTGGCTAAGAAATAATGAAAGTCGTTTTCAAGCCAATCAAATTTTGTTTTAACATCAGGTTTCCTATGAAACATCGTTTTAACATCAGGTTTCCTATATCTTGCCTCTAGCTGTTACGTAGTTTCAAGTGCTCTAAATTTCCTCCCACTTCAACAGGCACACCAGGGATTAACATTAAATATAATTAAATTGTTACTCACTTATCTAATTAGTTCAGGTGTGACATAAAAACCCATATTTTGTGGGAAATATTTTATTATGTCTCCACCTTCCCTTTCGAGTTTATGAGGATCAAACAGCATTGCATTAACCCAGCTTGGTTTACTGGCATGCGGGCAACAACATTAAGACAACACTTTTATGGGAAAATTTTGGCTATGAATATAGTTCATAGCCGCTTTATTGAAAATATTTAATGAAATAACATAGATTCTCTGACATCAAAATAATACTGAAGTCTAGATTGATTATATAAGTGTTTGATTGCCAGTAAAGGTGGCAGGAATATACGCCAAAGGCTTTGCAATTCGTCCTAAGCATTGAGGGACGAATCAAAAGTCTCCCCACCCAAGAAAATGCAATACTACATGGCCTCAACCATACACATATTTCAAATTTCAAATATGTCAAAAATTTTATGAATGTAACTGAAAGAGACGGTTGTTATCTACAAGTACCTGAAGTTTCATGCATGTAGCATAAATGGAAGTATTTTTATTGAATTTTTGAATAAACTATGTAGTTGAGTAAAATTTACATTTTGTGCTCACATGAAACAAATACCCTTTATCAGTCTTATCAAAGGTCCTTTTTTATTGCTGCAACATATTATCAATACAAATTTCCAATATTTCTTACACTCCAAGGATAGTATGGCACCAAAATAAGTCTGTGATACCCACAAAAGAACACTCAAATCACTATTTGCAAAATGTCTTTATTTGTACAGTTACTATATACATTCTTAGATAATCAGTACACCATTGACTTAGTTATCAGTGGCATAACCAGCCTGAAAATTTGGTCATGCTATTCAAATTTTAAATAATCATTACTGATTTCTTTAGAAATTGATTGTTTTCACAATCTAGAACTTGAAAATATTTGCATATAGCATGACCAAGTGTTGTTGGGCTGGCGTCATCATTAGTAGTTATAAACAAGTAATGTTTTCCAAGGCAGTAATGTTTGCCAAGGCACATAATTGGATTATGTGGTGCAAATATTTCCTTTTTTGTACAAAATATATATTGGACCACAAAAGACTTAAGACTGTAACCAAACTTATATCACATCACCATGTCATACCCAAATCCATCCTACGATGAATCTCTCGACTTCTTCCTGTATAAATCTCAAAGTCGCAATATAACCATTTGGACTGTCTCCAGCAACTCACAGATTTATTTCCCACATAGTAGGCCATCTTTCATGAACTGCCTAATCCCCAACCTATTCCTTGATTTGACAGTGTGTTCGTCAACACCAATTTTCTGTGATGGCTGGTACAGTTGTTGATGTAGTTTATTGCTGTAGTCTTCAGTGACAGGATCTACCTACCATATTCAGAAACTTTGCTTTACAGCGCTTTGTACCTAAACCGAGAAATTATCTCTATTGCCCACAGACCATGATATAAGGTTTTTACATTCCAATAATTTTCAATCTCACTGTCGACCTGAACCAAACCTGCATATACTAAAAAGGCAATCAACCTCTCAATCTCCTCAAGGTTGGTGGACTCCAAGACCCTTCTTTATTAGTATATGGGGATAAGTTTTGGGTTATTTGTATGTGGGCATATGTATTGGTATGGCCAGGAAACTACCTCCTGAAGCATTCCCTTAGTAAAAAAGAGCCAAATGAACTCAAGCTCACAGTTCATACTTCTGGTGAAACCTTGATCGAAATGGATCCTGGACATGTCGGTGAGGGGCAAAATCTGGGATAATATTCCTAGTGTCAGCATCACCATATCCGTCATGTACTATGGGGCCTAGTGGGGGTGCTAGACAGGGAGCTCATCACCCTACCTTCCCTCTACACTTACACGTTTTCCTAATGGGGGTTGGGGAGTGGGGTTCTCATAACTCTCAGAACTGCTACTTCCCTGAGGCTATGAAACAGGAACAGCAGCTAGGAACAGGATCAATATCTTCGTAACTGCGAATAAAAAGTTTTTTATAGACATAACTTATATGGCGCCACTTGAAATTATAATAAGAGCCAAACTAGTAAGATATAAGTATGAATACTTGGTCTATTATGTATGTAACAAACACATGTGCTCAAGGCTCATTTTACTTTGCCTAGGAATCAGAGTTTTTTATGCCTAAAACACCATAAATGTTTGACAACAACATAAATAAATACCATTTATATTTGTCAATTTCAGTATGGAAGGATTATTTCAACACAAAAAATGCGACATGAGGACATACTTGGTCATTCTAGTGAAGCTATACTAAATGCAAATAAATTTACAACGCCATGGCAACGGCAAAACATTGAAATGGAATGTCTAAAAATGATCAAAATACTTGCCTTGAAACTCCAGACATGACTCCCAATGCCAGGTTGAGATACTTGTCTTTGTACGAAGACATTCCGTCATTATGAGCACTATCAGTTTGCAAAATAAAGCCAAGAATGTCTTGAGGATGCGATTCAAACAATACAATTACAACACAATACATTACAATGCTTGTGTGCGATAATCAGGAAAATTGCTCTAAAAGGTTTGTTTTTCTGCCTAAGCCAATCAAAATCCGTATCTATGGTAAAAAAAACACTCCGGAAGTGATCTCTGCAGTCTTTTACCAGGAAACTGTAATGCAGAAGTTTATTTAATTTAAAGAAACTTATACATTTGGCAGTAAGAGTACAACTTACTGATAACTTCAACAAATGTAATTATATATATATATATATATATATATATATAAATATACTACGTAAAAACGTCTAAAGATTAAATATCCAAACGCATGTTCAATTTTAGTAAAACGACCAGATAAAAAGCTACGACTAAACTAAACTTTGTTGAAAAAACAAAGTAGAATACTAAGCCAAAAATTTCAGTGAAAAGGCGAAGAATAATATTACGACTGAATCGAAACTTGAAAACAGTGCCAGTGGCAGAAGACGAACAAAGTCCAAGTGATCCCACAGTAATTGGCATATGCTGTTGTGGTGACCCTGCCCTAGTTGGCGAAGCTAATAAAAACAAAAAACAAAAAACAGATCATTGGTGAGGTTCTGACCAGCTTTTAAAAATGTATGAAGGCATGTAGAAAATATTAGATAAAGAAAAAACCGGAGAGAAAGCGACAATAAAATCAATAGAATATGAAAATTTTGTTCTTTTTGCGACATTCTGCTGTGTGTGTCTGACCTAACTAACCTTGTTTACGTTTGCCAGAATAATTTTGCATGACAATGCAATATTTTAGCTCCCATACTATGACGAAATCTGACATGGTTCAACTTTGCGATGGTCATGGACCTATTACCTAATGAACAAAATATTGATCTAGACAAGTCTAGACAAAAATTTCATCACAGCTTGAAAGAGCATCACAAAATTAGCAATATTCCGAAATTTCGAGTACAACAACAATCGACCTGAAGCTAAGAGAAGAAAATATGGGTTGACTTCATAAAGGCAAAACGTGTCTTCGTGCCTTCGAAAGCTTCAACTCTTTGTTCAGCGCACTTTAAGCCTGAAGATTACGAGCAAAGATTCTCAATTTTACCTGGGCAAACAAAGCCAAACTACCCCAAATTAAGAAGTGACAAACTTGGTAATTCTGTGTATCCAAGTATACATGCTGAGGCAAGGAAAACCTCTAAAGAACCAGTCGTGGAAAGTCCTAGAGATAGACGGATGGTGAGTCTGTTTATAAAAAGCTTTTGTTTTGAATGTTCAGAAAAGATTCATGCATTTTACTGAGCTGTTTCAATTATTAATAACATTTTATAGCCTGATATTGTATTTGCTGTACTTTTTACTATCCTTTGATCTATCTTGCATAAACACTGGCATCTCATTGATAAGACCCAACACTCAAGCTTCTATGGCCAGAACCCCCTTTAGTTTCCTACAAATGCAACCATAATATTAAGGATTGCATAGTGCACTCCAAATAATTAGAGCTAATGAAATTAAACGCGATACTAATACCACTATGACAGCGGGTTCGATATGGTGAGACACAGATATTGGAGTTTCGTCATTGGTTGTGGCAATACTGGATAATTTGACCATATTAAAGCAATAGAAACACCAGGTTTTGAAAACAAAATGTACAACAACTTATAATACCAGCTGTTGATATCTAACCATAAAGCAGACATTGTTGTCCACATACTATAAAGAATTAATCGTCCTGATTGGCACTTGAAAACGATTAACATTTACGTCAATAGCCAATTTTTCATACCATTCCTTGACTGTGGCATTCCCTACGATAACACCTATATGAGACCACTCGAATAGACTTGTCCTCGCTGCATAGTTGGTCAACCTACAGTTGGACTATTAAAACAGAGCTCGGTGTTTTTGGACATGCATGTACCTAATATGTTTGGATGGCTAATAGCAACAGTTATAATTCCTTTACCTAATTCTATCCTCTATGCATGTTGATGCATTTTATACCTTAGGCGTCATACGCGTCCTATGTAGAATTATTCAGTTATAATCAGCGATTAATGTACCAACTTATTTCCAGTCTTTATTTTCATATGACCATTGGTTCCTTGTACAAGTAACACGAACATACTTGTCATGTTTTAAATAGTATACTTTGTAAATATAATGGATAACTTGATTCCTCCACGTGACAAATTAAGACCTACTATACAGGGTGTATCAAAAAAAGCGCAATCCTCGACTGAAATGTAAATTGCTAAACAAATAATAGACGAAAACGTTAAAGTTTACATTCATTTTAAAGCGTAGCCATTCAGCTTTCTAACAGTGGGTTGTTTCTTAAATTTGACTCATTGGTTCGCGGGTAATAATACTTTACGTTATTGCGATTGGAGATTAAAAAATTGAGATGGAATAACAAATCGCTCTCATGAAAATAACTGATTTTTTCATTAAAACAAAAAAAAGTTGCATTTTATTAAATGGATTGTAACAATAAGTATAATTACGGCTTTTCTTCCACTATTTTTAACTCAGTTTGAAACTTCAAATGCGATATAATTTTGGCTTGGACCATCTAAGCTGACTGACATCAACTTGTTATAATTTCTGTTTACATTACATCGCAATTCGATGACACTCTGGCTCAGACACCAGAATGTTTTGACGATTTTTAGCATTCGTTTAGGATTTTCAAACAACCTGGTCTCTTTTAAAATACTTTTAATTTGTTCTTACGTGGTTTCCCAGATGTAGTGACGACAACATTAAAGTTTAAAGAAGAAAATTCTAACATTTAAACCGACTAAACAATAACATAGTAAACTTGCATAATTAAACAGCAACTAAAAATGATAGGTTTTACTAAATCTTTTCCTGTGCAATTATTACTAGCATTGGAGACAAGGATAATAGTTTGTTTGAAAGAGAAAAGAACAGGCTTTGAAGTAAGCCTAAAAGCATTTAACTAGAAATAGTATTTCGAAAGTTATTAAGCACATAAGATGAATTGCGTTTATTTTGATACACCCTATGGATAACGATTAAACATATAATATCATTCTATTTATTATATCCTTGTTTGGCCTTGTTATATATGTATATATTTAGTTTTTTGGTCAATGTATACTCATAATTTTGTAAGATCAAACCCTGCACGGTGTTATTATTTATTTCGTTATTTTATTATTATTTTTTATTCCTTACTAATCACCTCTTATTGCGATACCTCCCCATCCCTGTCTAATTAGCTCCTTCACCATATTAGGATGCAATCACCTTAGTCACATGGTCACACTATGATATAAATCCTACCCCACCCCTACCATCACATCATTCATACTCACTATACTATTGACTAAGCTACATTAGAAAGGACTATATCATTGCTCTGCTTTATCAAACTGAAAAAGATGAACGCAAGATGCGTGGTGTTGGAATGTCACGCAATAATAAGACATTTGGTAGGATAACTTTACTTTTAACATGTAGTAGTTTTTTCATTTCTCACTATCTTTCCACCCATTATTTTTGTTACTGTGCCATTGGTTATCCTAACTCTTAAACTCTCCTTCATTCTCCTCTGCAAATTCTTCCTACACCCCTCTTAAAAAAAACCCTACTGAAGAAGACTGTAAGGTCGAAACGCATACAGGGTTGCCTTTCCTACTCTCTCCTTTTTCTCTCGACTTATCGTTTCCAATTAACCCATTCACCCCTCTTTTAATTTCTATAATTGTTATTGCCATAATTTATCATGTATATGCAGTTCATACTATTGAAGTTGAAGTAAATAACAATAAATTTGAATACTGGTCCTATAATTATTTAGGTTATACAATGTCTCACACCAGTACTTGTCCCATTACCTATTTTCACCAAAATAAGTGAAGGAAGGCACAAGTGATGACCTCTTCTCCCACATATGTGCTATACTGCCAGAGTTCTTCCAGCACAGCTACACCAAACGAAACCAAGCTGAAAGCTACCATAATGAAAGAGAAGCTGTTGGTGGTGATGATTTCGACCAATCATTTGCTATGCCGCAAGTTGATTTTTCTGAAAATTATACTTGCATGTTTCAAGAAGAGATCCAAAGAGCTCATTGGAAACAGGATCAAGTCATCTTGGTTACTGCTGTTCTTTTGTTTGATGGAAAGCTCCACCCGAGCGTAATTACATCTGACAACTTAGATCATGGCAAAGATACAATCGTTGCTTACATCTACCATCTCCAGGATACTCTTTCCAACACAGTGGAAACAATCTCCATATGGTCCTATGGCCCTTTGTCCCAGTTTAAGAATCGATTTATTGTTGCAGCTATCTCAGCACTTCAAGAGAAACACAAAGTAAACATCAGACGGAAGTTCTTTGCAACATCACATGGCAAAGGCTCAGTTGTTGGCATTGGAGGCTCAGTCAAAAGACAAGTCTGGACATCAGTCAGCACCAGAAAAGCTATTGTTACAGATGCAACTTTTGCACAGCTTGCAAAACAAGCATCCAATATGTTGAGGTCATAGAAATGAAAAGCAAGGAAATAGAAGAACGGAATCTAGAATTTAACCTAGAAGAAGTGTTTGATAAAGCTCCTGTAATAAAAGTATCAATTATTTCATTATATTCAAGTAGGAGATTCAGGGATCCAAGGCTGTCGGTTGACCAAAGATGCTCAACAACTGGATCTACAAGGAAGTGCTCCACCTGCTGATACGGGGGACTTTGCAGTTTCCAGTTGGTGTGTTGTGGAATACGATGGCACACTTTTTCCTGGAGAAATCAAAGCAAACCAGGGAGGAAAATATGAAGTGTCAGTCATGATGAGAGCTGGGAGATATGGGAAGTGGCCTACCCAAGAAGGTCGAATTCCGTATTGCTGTGATCAAATTATGACATCCCAGACTTTGTATAGTTAAGCATTTATATGCATGTACTTATACAAGAACTGTGCTTGACTTTCTTACAGTTGTTAAAGTGTTGATTAAAATCAGTGATTTTGTAACATCCGTCACAATTTAGTTGGCCTCGGCTCTCTTCTGCTTTGAAGGACTATAAGAGTGTTAATCACCTTTTCTGTGGATAACCGATAATATATATCTTGTTTAATATCATGTCATCAAAATGTTGAACTTTAAAAGCTTAAGTTTGCAAGACAGTGTATATTTGAAGTTATGTGATAAATACCTTTGTCCGCTGTCGAGCACTTGAGAACACTAAAATTTTTTAAACATTGATGGCTATTAGATTAAGTAATTAGAAATAATTTGGATTATCATGTTGAAATTCTTCACATAGATACATGAAACAAGGAAATATTATTTTGCAAGAAGATAAGTTTCCTTGGGTTGTCTCTTGCATTGGAACCATCTTTCCACTGCCATTTTCTTAGTCGACCTTGACAAATAGGACAATGAAGGATAGTATATGCATTATATTGTACAAGTGGATGCCAAAAAATTAACGAAGGATTCTAAACGACATTCGAAGATTGCTCAATATCATTGTGAAAAAGTGTTCTTGTCGGAATTCTACATTGCACTAAAACTCATGTATACATGCAATATGACGTTTATATGAGCAAAATAGATAAAAAAGGCTTCCATTTAGATGACCATCACTTATTGTTTAAAAATATTCGTGGTTCGCGTTGCTCCAATATTCTATTTCTATAGCTTTTGTTAAAAACCATTAGTGGATAGTCGCAGGCTTCCATTTAGATGAGTCACCACTCACCATCACTTATTGTTTAAAAACATTCATGAAAATCGTGTTTCGTGTCGATCCAAATGCTGTATGCAATTTCTATGATTGTATTCTATTTTTCTATTTTATGTTTTGCGGCATGGCCTTTATCACAAATACTTAAAGTGACTAAATACTTCAGATTGATCGCTGTTATGAATTTGGTTTATATTATTGTGTTCACATTACATATATTTCACTTTTGAAGGGGGTCCAAATCCGCCAACGGGGGGTCCATACATACTAGTAGATTTGGACCTCCGGGGGTCCATATCCACTAGTAGATTTGGACCCGGGGGTCCAAATCTACTAGTGGATATGGACCGGGGGTCCAAATCTACGGGGGTCCAAATCTACGGGGTTCCAAATCAACTGGGGCACCAGCAGTATGTTGGTGTGGGATTTCCCTTATGGGTTTCCCCATTGATGCTTTTCTCCATGACAATGATGGCAAAGGAAATTTTATTCAAAATATATAGATTATTTTTAGTCTTAACTCATTAACGCCGTATGCGCCCTGAGATTGACAAGTGGGTAACGGACAATGCGCCCAAATGCGCCCTCAAATGACACCTCAACTTGCGGGCATGATATTTGAGCACGTGTTTATCGGGTTGCCTAGCAACGGATACGAAAATAGAACGTGAAATTCGAGCTTTTCAACGGTGTATCATGCAAGAAAATTGGTCAGAAACTCGCAAAGTTTTTCAAGTTTAAAACCTTAGTTTTTCAAAAATAATGAATAATGGAGATATTGTTGCAAAGAAGGATTTTACAGCAAGTTTTAAAAGCGAAAAAAGAAGAGGTTTTCGGATGATATACAACGAAAATTTGGCATGAAAGGAAAGCGAATGTATTGACGTTTTGGGCCAAGTTTTTCTGTGAACCTTGCGCGAAATTTTTAGCCAAAAAGATGAGGATTTCTCCAAACTTTATTAAAAATAGAAGTCGGAAATCACAAGAAGGATGAACACGGAACACAAGTGAGCAGATAGGATTTTTTAAAGGGTATTTTTGAGTAGAAATATGCAATCAAACACTCACAAAATTCGACCGCATTAATGTTGGTTGAATCTAGTTTAAAGTTATCTTTTTAGACGAACTGTTTATGCAAATTTGGACATAATTTCGACTGTTTTCGTGACCCCATTGTTGGTCTTCCTGTTCAAGTTGTTATTTTAGCTAAAGTATGTTTCAAACGACACCAGATTGTGTGTACGTGACCTTTTTTGACCTTTTTGGCAAGAATACTTCGAGTATTAAATTACACTAAATAAGTAGGATATTCCAAAGTCACTGTTATATCTATTTTCATCAATTTAGTGTTAAAATGACAACTCGTTTCAGACATATTGTGGTTTAAAATAAGTGTATTGAATAAACGCGCTTGCTTTGCCGTGTGTGAATTCTCAAAAAGTCCGCACTTGAGTTGTAAAGCTTTCAAAATGCTTTTTTACTAGTTTTTATATCCCCTATAAAACTTTAAATCGATAAAGCAGATAATAATGTTGATGAAACATCATTTTCTAGTAACTACACATTGAATCAGAAGAAAAAGTTATCAAAATAGGTCGTGATGGTTGTTTGGCAAAATGTCTTCTCTGAAATGGCTTCCTTTGCAGGAAGCCATGAAATTGAAGTCCTAACAAAAACTAACCTTAGCAGTTCTTTTGGGCCCATTGCTCACTTCTTTATCATGAAATCGCTTCACTAGAACATTTTTAATAATGTCTATGGAAAACTTTGTAATTTTCTGAACTAAAAGTTTATGGTTTCGAGGTGTTTATTTTATAAAATAGCACGCGCGACAAAATGGCACTTTTGTGGTTTCTCACGTCTGACAAACAACCAAAGATGAAAGTCCTTATTTCACCTTTTTATAGCTATGTGGAATACCTGAATATTAGGTTATCTTTTTCATGTGAGTATATAGATAACATTTCTACGCAATAGTCCTTATGAAGGCTTATTTCAAACAAAAAAAAAGCGATTGTTTTTCAGAGGCAGACTTCAAAAGAGAACG